>BMAT01010942.1:226367-237319 GCA_019649035.1 Elysia marginata
GGAGTTATGGAGAAACATGATCGCCGACGCTTCAAAGCATGGCACTGCATGATGATGATTGATGTAGTTGAGTCAAATCTAGTATAATAAAGGCAGGACCAGAAAATAAATCCTCTTTCTTCTTTTCAATATAAAAAAAGAGGAAAAAACTACTTCATCAGGAAGTTTATTAAAACAATTTCTCCAAATACGAAATAATGATACTGCAACATACAAAATGAAAATGCATAACTTTGGAAATATACATAAAAACTACTTTTTGTACATAACCTATGAAATGTCCCCAAAACGCTTTTATTGTGTAGTGATACGAGCGTCATTCCAGGCTTCAAGTTTTAGTTTTAGAGAGGAAAAATTGTTAGTGGACGATTAGAACTCTAAATACCACTTGAAATACTTGATCATTTCAGAATACTGTTAACCGTACTTACATTAAGTACTTAGATACCGTACTTATATTCAGTGTTTTAGCCTTTTACAAAGCATTGTTTTTTCAACATCACTTGTTGTAGAAAAAACTTTCAAATTAATGTAAACGTGTTAAAAAGGGCCATCACTCTTTTGAATCCTAAAACATGGCATTAAACAAAAAAGTACTATATAGTACTATGCTTGATGTTATGTTAGCTAAATATTCCTTTCGTTTTTTTAAGGTACTAGAGACCTTTAGCACACGCACCGTGTCTCAATACGCGAACGTGAAAATCGGGAAAGCAGATTGAGAAACTATAAAAATAATGAAACCAGTTTCTAAAAATAGAACGTCTGTGGGTCTATTTTTAGAAACTGGTTTCATTATTTTTATAGTTGGTCTATTTTTAGAAACTGGTTTCATTATTTTTATAGTTTCTCAATCTGCTTTCCCGATTTTCACGTACGCGTAGTGAGACACGGTGCGTGTGCTAAAGGTCTCTATTGAGTCTTTCCCTACTGAAAAGCTCTATTTTTAGTTACAAACAAAATGCACCATAACTCTTTTAAATACATTTTTATCATCTTGAAATTTGGAAATGATGTTTTTGTAAATACAGGCTGGCGTTTAATCTATTCGCAATTTTTTTTTGAAAACCTGACAAAACCTTCAAAATAGTGTCCTTTTTAAAAAAAAGGGCTATAAATCTTTTAATTTTCAGCCAACATTTAGTCATTTTTTGCGGCGTAACAACACATAATCAAAATACATTTATTATTTGAATACGTGGAGTATTAAATTTATTATGGGCTCTTCGTAACAAAAAAAAAAGAGTCCGTATAAACATTTGGTGCAAGCTTAGGTGACCTAAAACTGGTAAAAAGCAAAAGTAACAATCAATTGTATATAATATATACAATAATATATATAATATATAATAAACATATAAAACCATTCTTTCCAATCAATTTCGTTTTTCTTAGTTCCAAAGTATTGGAACGAGTATCGAGCACAAAGTTATCGTTCTTGCCCTCAAGCGCATGACTTCAAAGAAAAAGAGTGTGCCAACAGGAACGATAATTCACGCTCTAATCTCATTCCTGATTTGTAGTTCACAAAAACCATTTAATTAGGCCTACTTGTGTTAAGGAGGTCAAATTTATGTTCCATTCGAGTCAAATTGTTATTTCGTGTCTCTTTCATGTAGGTCTATTTGTTAAGATTATTGTAACTTTTACCGGAATTTCGAAATGACGGATGTTTTTTTCTACTCCGCTTATACACTCGAAATTAAGTTTATACTTAACAGTAAAATGCACTTATACAATACAACTTGGTGTAGTGTATTTTTTCTATATTACGCATACTGACTGGTTTTAGAAATTGTCCAAAAATAATTGATTCTTAGATACTTGCTACAAGATAAAATTAGGAGTTTTGCATCATCTTTGATAAAAACCAAAATTTCTCCTTAACTTAAGCATAGATGTAACTTTGTAAGCGTTTGTTTGAAGTTGTGCGCCCCAAGCGTTGACAAAAACTCGAATGCAGCGCTGCGAAAGCCTAGACCTTGTCAAGGCAAACGAGAAAACAGTGGCAGGCCATTTATCGCTTTTCTCTATTATCCCTGCTACTGTGCCATTGTTTGAAAAAAAAAACAAAAAACGACGGAGCTCATTCCAAAGCATTTTATGTTAAATCGGAGAATAGTCTATAAAATAAGGCGGTCATTAAAAATGAGAAGCCTATCTGTATTGGCAATGAAAACCAAGACAAGCTTTGGCCAGTCACCAGGAGATGTGTACATTGCTTATATAGAGCAGGTACATGTATCAGACTTTGAGTGGCTTGAAAACGTGAAATGGGGTGGCTGACGTCGAAATATGTAGCAAAAATTACAACGCGCCCACTAGAAATCTCGGCCTACAACCTGCCAGGGGCTTGCCCGCAGTTTTCATTGACAAACGCAACATTTTCGTTTGCAACACCAAACTTTAGTGAAACCCACGGTGTTTTTTTTTCTGAATTGGAGACATTCTTTTGATGAACTCACGAAAAACGCGTCCTGTCCCTGTCGGTGGAACAAATGTTAACCATGTGCGGTGCGCTAGTCTTCTAGATCGAGAGGAAGCGCCCAAGAAAAGCCTGACCTGAATAGCTACAACTCGAAATGACGTTACAAGAAATATAGGTTTTGATGCAAAATCAGCCCTGAACACACCAATCAATAGAGGGTCACGTAGTTTGAATCACCGACACGGATACGTCACCACCAACCCAAACTGTCCGCCCATGTCCGGCCTTCAACATCCGCCACTCAGGCTGCAAAGCCAACGACCAACCATGAAAGAGATAGAAAGGATGTTCTTTCCTCATGCCACATACATTATTGGAGAAGTAAACTATAATGATCTCATTGTAGGTGCTCCTAGGTACAAGAGGCACAAAAATACGGTACATAAACTGAATTTTATTTATCCGTTACTTCCTTACAGTTTTGTTTTGTAATTGTAAACAAGACTTTAACTTTTAGTCAACATCTCAATTCACTTGAGGGACTACAACTTTTAAATACATGTAGTTAGAGATAACAGTCTTTAGGATTCTGATGCGATTCAAGTAGATATTATGCAAATGAACACACACCCAGTTGTCATTGTCATGATCATGACCATCATCGTTAAAGTAATAATGATAATGATAACGAAAAAAAATAATAATAGACCATGACCCATGTTGTAGATACCTCGGGGTAGCATATCATCTACACTTTCTTAGTCCATCCACCTGTAATATGGGTACTGGCTACAAGCAATGCTTCAAATTTGTGGAATTTGAGGGCATAACAGGTAGTTGTACTGTAATGCTCTGATTTGAATTTGCTCTGGTGTATTACATGTGCATAATGGCCTGCTAGGAGAAAATATAAGGTCTTGAGACTGCCTTTGACGGTGAAAGACTATGAATTTGTACAAAAATAACAATGATAGTAATAACTAAAATATTAATAATCAAAAATATTGTGTTCACCTTTAATCTCGGTGTAGCATAGACTGAGCCGAAGTAAGGCTATTATTATAATTATTTTATGTAGTAGTAAAATAAATTTGAATAAAGATTTTCTGCACTCATTGTTACGATTATTATTTTTAATTAATGTTTTAGCTGTTGATTGCTTAATTTCTAATATACCAAAAGCCATTATGAACTTAAATTTAAAAAAATCACCTTTGCACAATAATTTTTAAAGGGCATTTTGGAGCATATGATTTTGAGAAGAGAAGAGAATGAGTGGCAGCACTCAACACTTGGCATCCTGTAGCCTCTCATAGTGTATTTTAACTTGGCAAAAGTTTTTATCTTTAACAAATATTTAATACTCATGGATTGGGCCATGAAGGGCATTAAAGAACCTCTTGTCTTTTACCAAAAAGTGAAAACCAACAATTCCTATCAATGAAATGCTGGAAATCAGTAAGCTAACAAAGAAATCACTACTGGAATGCTTGTGGTTATTTTCACTACTTCTATCCACTACTTTAAATCATTTAGTTATTGCTGATAATGCAGTGGCTGCCTTCAGTACTAATTTCTAAAAATATAATTTATATGATGCATATCTAAAATCATTGTTGTTGCTTGCGTTTGATGTCTAAGTGTTTAGGCGCTTTTGGATCCAATGATTGCCTTTGATGCAATTTGGATCTCCCCAATCAAATTAGCAAGTCAATAAAAGAGGCTAAGCAAAGACGTTCACAATGAAACTCTTTTTTAAGAAGCGTAGTGGTGACATATTTTCTCTCAGAGGCAAGGCGGTTGGTGCTGAAGCTACGTCGAGGATTTGAATCATACCAAAGGCAGGGATTTTTCAGGCCATTTTCACTTAAGTTTTTAAGCCCACTTCTATCCATTGCTAATAACATAATTTAAATCTTTCAATTAGCTAAATAATAGTCAAATAAAGCATGGCAATAACTCATTATTTGTCAATACAATTGAATCCTGTATTGCTTGTGACAAGACAAGAAGAAGATGAGACAAAAATGCTGGAGACAAGCTGAGTGAGAGATAGACCAAGTGATCATTCTAAAAGTGGAAAGAGCAACAGATATGTTCAATCAAAGTAGCCAAGGATTGATACATGTGTGCAAAGGTACAATGGCAATCCTTATAAAGCACAAAAGCTAATTAATATTAATGGCCATATTACATGCAGTTCTATGATTAAATGCCCACCCAAGTTTTGAATATTCTTTTTTTCCCTCACCATCTTTAAGTTCATGTGTTTTCTTTCTCTACAGCTGATGACTCTACTTTTACCAAATTTTGCCCATGGTACATGATTTTTTTCAAGACTAATGCTCCCAAAAATTTAGCTTTGTAAAAGGTAAATTTGAAGTGAGGACGTTTCTTTTTAGGTTGTAACAAAAACAGTAAATCATTTTGATTTAAACGCAGCCCAACAAGGCGTAATAAATGTATTAAAACTACTGATTAACAAAAATTGTACTAAAAAACTACTACGTAACCGAGGGGTATTAGTTATTCCTAACTCAGATATATCAGAATCCCCCCCTCCAAAAAAAAAAACGTTCCCAACTTTGGAGCACCATATCTCTATCTGTCTTTGTACAATTGTTATACAATTTGAGCATATGATAAATCATCTATTGCTATAATGACATGCCATGAATATATAAAATGTGATAATAAATAACAAAACGACAGATGTTTAAAAAAAGTTACCCAAACTCATGAAAAACACACATTGACCTCCACAACAAAGCTGTTTTGCGATCCACGCTGCTCACCTATAAATCAGCCAGAAAAATAGCATCAGAATTACAGATAGGAAGAAGCGATGTACAAATAATTGTGAAAAGGGATCTGAAATTAAAGGCCTACAAACAAACTCAGATAGTCAGACTAGCAAAAAAAGGAAAGTTTGAAAGAAGAAAGACACATTCCACCACGGAACTTTCTGAACAGATTTACTGAAAAAGACTTCACTCTTGAGATTGCCAAAAATTGACAAAATGATGTTGTCTACTGAAGAAAGAAGTGTGACATCCCTTTGCAACGGCTTTACCAGAAACAAATCAGTGTTTGGAGAAAGTCATGGTTTCTGCTGGTGTGTGCTGAAATGGCAAAACCGGGATTTTTACGAAGGTCAATGCAGAGAACTACGTCACTCTGTCACAAACTTTAGCCTCAAGGTGACTTAATTCTGCAAAAAGGCAGTGCTACTTTGCACGAAAGGTGAGCAACCCAGCAATTTCTCATAGATCAAAGAGTCGATATCATTGCCAAAGATGACTGGCCACCAAAATCTTCAGATTTGAAACTGATAGACTATGCAATGTGGGACGTGCTTGCTGAGGAGTATGGGACAGTTGATTCACTTCACTGAAAATGAACTGAAAGCAAAAATTAAGGATTGCTGGAAACAAATAGGTATAAAGGAAGTGTGAAAGTCAATTGCAACATGGTGTAAAAAGGTAAAGCTGTTGTTCAGCTGGAAGGAGGTTCTACAGACCCCTTGAAAAAATGATTACACTGGAGTTCATGGATTGTTTTCTTTACATCTGAAATGCCTGTTACCTAGAGTCAAATAAGTTTTAAAAAAATAAAGCTGTAAGCTTAAAACTTCACACACCATGACATAAATAATTTGTCTATGTGTGTACTTTCATGTAAATACCTTAAAGAGGTATGAAGTATTAGGGTGACAAAGTTGAGGACGTTTTTTTGGGCCACCCAATATATGTTTTTGTAAACAAAATTGCACACCTACACAAAACGAAAACCAAAATTCATACATCCTAAAACTGTAAACTGCCAAAACAAATCACAATTTCCGGTTGATATATAAATTTATTTGATCAGTCCAATTATGATATACGTGCACACGGTGAAATAAAAGGATAACATATTGTCATTCAATATATAATGCACAGATAAAGTGTTGAAAAATAACTTATAGAGAAAAACAGTTTTGGTTAAGGAAAAAAAAACAGAACTGGTCACCATAGAAGATCTCCAAGTGTCTAAAAGATAACAAAAAATAGATCAGTTAAAACAAAATTTTCTATTTCGATTTTTTTTTCAACACAATTAAACATCAAACACAAGCAACTAAAACTATTTCAGAGACAAACAAAAAAAAAAGAAACCTAATGTAATATAAGTGTAAAATAACAAAGGTAAAAACTGAACCCTGTACATTTGTTTAACCATAACAAAAATGGTCCCAAAATTTTATCACTAGATAAAATTAAACTATTTGTTGTAACACATATGTGCAAAAGAATAAACCATGTAGGGAGAACCTAAAAAATGGGACTTGCCAAATATTGGGCCCACAAAAGAGTTTACCTATTGAATGCTGCATTTTCTTAAAGAATGGCGCAGTCCTTATATTTCTGTATTTTTGGATAATGACCTTCAATACGACTAACAATTCTCATTTGTAATTTTGATTAATAGGAATAAAGTCATTCATAGAAGCTAATGTGTTGCAATTGCCAGAGACACAACTGAAAACTGCAATAATCTTCAGGGCTTCCTACCCCAACTTCAATATTTTGATGGTTTAAATACTTCAGAGTCAGAAAATTGGACATTTCCGACATCAGAAGTAGAAATACAAAACCAAAGGCATAGATGCACAGGGAAATTGCAGCTTTTGAAGCAGTAAGTTGTTGAAAAAAACATCGTTGCAACTGCTGATTTTGCAGCAAACAAAGTTAAATATATAAATAAGTTTAGAGTCCTCCACAGCCGCAGGCAGTCTCATGACTTCATGGGTGGCATCAATTTATCACTCACCAAGAAGATGCTGCATGATGACATACGCCTCAAGAAGCTTTCTGCTCAGTGTGTTGGTAATATTTTAACCACTAAAAAAAAAAAAAAAACTAGTTTCCAGAAAAGTTTGAAAAATGATGATGAAAAGGGTCTTTTCATTGTAACAGAAAATTTATAACTTGTTGAAAAAAAAGAAATTTGCCTTAAAAACACTAGCACTAGCCTTATGTTTACAGAGGCAGATCTAATTCGCCAATGAAAACAAGGAAAAAGACATTTACCAAGTTGTGTATTTTTTCCTTGTATAACCAAGCACTGACATTTCACAAAATAGTTTATTTTTTAATTCGATTTGGTTTTACGCCTTCTTTGATATTATGAGGTTAACCTCAGTCAAAGTACACATGGGTTCACTTTTGCGAAGGACACTGTAAATAAACTTTGCCAATTTTTGACTAAGGCAGTAGGCCCTAACATATAAAATAAAACCAAGTATTTGAATCAAATTTCTCTCAAACAAAGGTTGATATTGGCGCGTATATTATTTTGACCAGGACTTTTACCTTATGAACCTTAACATAATGAAAATGCTCTAAGTCTAAATCACTCAAATGTAAGTTTTATTATAAGCATTAAATGATTATTTTATGATGGTAAACTACGCATAGTGTACATCAGGGTTATTAAAAGCAGCTGAAAGAAAAAGCTTAAAACGTGAGACTCATTGTGCTTTGGGATCAAGAGATCTATAGAGTAACAATATTAGGCAAGGGCAACGTTTTTCTCAATGAAATTGAAAAAAAAAATCGAGCTGAATTTCCAAATTTTAGGGGGGAAAAGCTGAAATCAACTTAAATCCTAAAGATTTACATCTCTGGTAGACAAACTATATAAGTATTTACAAAATATACTTTGAAGACATGATGAAAAAATGAGAAATAACTTACAATTAATTGTGTCAGATACAGAGTCCAAAAATGAAAGGTAATATATACAAAAGGCACTGAAGGTGTAACAAAGAGCATGATAACTTTTTCTTAATCGATGAGATGCAAAACAATTTGAATTTTTTCCATTTAAATAAATACATTTAGATGCACATTTGTTTGGAACGCTGAGATTATCATCTATAACTGATTCCACTGGATTAGCGATTTGCCTAAGTTTGACAAGAATAGCCAAAAGCAAAAAAACAAAAACAAAAAAACTCTAATCATAAATAGTAGACTTACTTTTCCTCAGCTAAAAGTACAATGTGACTGGATGTTAGAGCTTACAAACATGATATATCTACAAAAATATATGATACCTGTGCAGAAAAAGCCTGCTTAAAAAGTCAGGAGTGAAATTGGAGAGGAAAAAAAAAAAGACAAAATCAATTGCATTGTAAATAACTTGATTCAAACACCTTGCAAACATTTGTAATGAGTTTGGCATTGGAAATTTGAAAACAGCAACAAAACAGACACCATTAACAGTGGGTGGTCTTTCCCACTTTTCTTAAACCTTGACTACATGTAGAAGATAATCATAACTTTCAAGCAATTTTTCATAGTTCAAAGCTCAGAAAAATACATTATCACTGTGTTAAAATAATATCATTGCTACACTGACTCATTTCAAAAGGTTATAGGAAAAAAAAGGAGGAATGAAATAGATGACATAGGTTTCTTATATTATCACTGCTATACACATTTTCAAAACTTCAGACCCCTTATGTAATAATGCTTCTTCAATTAAATGCAAGTTAAATCTGACCAATAACTTACCGTCCCTACAATCTTTCACCCTCTATCTGTTTTTCAAGGCCATAAGTTTATAACAGTCCTTAAAATAGAGTCCTTGCACCCCCATGAAAATAACACATGCTGTAATAACACCCTTACGCATCATGGGTATTGCAGCAGCCATTAGCTAAAGAGCTATCTGTGCTTCTATTTTTATAGCCATCCTGTATTTCCTCTCCTATGGGCTTTGTCCTCCTAAGCAGGCCCGTAGCCCATAAACTCTGTTAGCAAAATCAGGAGCATAATGCCACATGATCAAATAAAGAACAATCACAAAAAATCTTCTTAAACATCCAACAGACTAAGTATTGTCTTGGAAAAAATAATTTGAAAGAATACTATCAGTTTAAAAAAAGAAGCACACTATACTGTGTACTATGAATTTTTATAAATAACCTGTGAAAAATGACTAGTAAATTTTTTTTCTTCTGATCACTCAACAGTGTCTAAAGAGCTTCAGTGATATTGAAAATATACTGCCAAATGAGGAAAGATTTTAGAGTCAGCCTCTTGCTGCCTTTAAATAATGTTAGCAGTTTAATAAGTTTGACGAAGTTCAAGAAATAGAAACACTCAGCAAACAAGGGAAAGCTTTCTTATGGTAAACAGCAACAGATGGACGGTTCTGATTGAGTATTTAAACGGAAAACAGAAGAAAACTTCACATAAATCAAGAATACCCAAAAAGGGTAAAAAGAGTACAATTACAGTATTGAAATGAAACCATCAACTTGTTAAAAAAAATAAATATCGCTTCAGTTCATTTATCTGAATTTGCCATTGCAAAACTGCAAGATTCACTTTGAAATGTCTAAACATGAAATCAATTTGATAGATGTCATCAAATCATATCATTTTTTTAACAACTGCAAAAGAAAGAATATTGAACATCTTTGGCAGCCATAATATAAGAAGTAAAGGAATGACTACCAACCTACCATTAATTGAAGAGTGGTCAGACCAAGGCAAACTGCTTGCAGTGCAATACTCAGAACATTGTAAACTGAGTATTGTGAACCATGTTTAACAAAGTTACAAACCAAACGATGTCCTGAGCTGAAGGCGCCTGAACAGACTTACAATGGGCTGCGACTCAACACTAAACAAGTAGAGGTGACCATCAACAGTGAAATGAAAGAGACAACTTATGCAAAATCTTCAGAGAGTCAAGATTTAGAAAGCTTATAACGCGGTGAAGACCTGTGACATCTGATAGATATTACCTTTACATTATTATAAGATTATGTCCTTTAGAAATACATGTCTCTTTGAAACAAATTGATAAAAAAATTAACTGAAGTAAAAATGTACCAGTTTCAATTTTGACACAACAACTGAACTAAAAAAAAGATATATATAATTGAGTTAAAAATTTCTCACTTACAACAATTGACAGAAATTTTTTTAAAACTTCAAATCCCTTGACTTTCATACAAAACTGGTTAAAACATAAAGCATACTTCAACGTAGAGAGTTTGAAGTGAGCAGAGACAGATTGAGGGTGTTCAAAAAGTAAGTTAACTTAAAATATCACAAAATTTCACTAATAACTGGTAAATAAACAAACATGAATAGAAATATGGCTCGTCAGAAAAGTACTGCTAAACAATTTTAGAGTACTCGATCACAGTAAGGATATTGAGGGGTTGTATCTGTATATCTTGAAATATTGGGTATTTCAGACTGAATTATGTAAATGATAGTTTTAAAGCATACTTTAAAAATGCACCCATTGCATTTATAAAAGTAAAAAAAAATGATGATGCAAAGTGTATATAAATGGCAACAATTGATGTAACACACGAGTTTTAAAAAAAAAAGGATACATTTCAATATATGCAAAATAATGAAATTCAATGTGATTTGTGCATATACTGATATTATGTAATTCAACCTAAAATTGGTCCAGGGAAGTGTAAAATGCACATTGAGTACCCTCAACTCTA
>BMAT01010946.1:66384-76874 GCA_019649035.1 Elysia marginata
TACTCCTCCTCCTACTCTCCTACTCTTAATCCCACTCCTAATCCCACTCCTACTCCCACTCGTACTCCCACTCCTATTCCTACTCCCACTCGTACTCCCACTCCTACTCCTACTCCCACTGCTACTCCAACTCCTACTCTCACTACTACTCCACTCCTTCTCTTACTCCCACTCCTACTCCCACTCCTACTTTTACTTTACCCCCACTCCTACTCCCACTCCTATTCCCACTCTTACTCCTACTCCACTCCTCTCTCAATCCCACTCATACTCCCACTCCTACTCGTACTCCCACTCCCACTCCTACTCCCAGTCCCTCTCATACTCCTACTCTTACTACCACTCTTACTCTTACTCCACTCCTACTCCTACTCTTACTCTTACTCCTACTCCACTCCTACTCCTACTCCCACTCTCACTCCCACTCCTACTCCCACTCTGACTCCCATTCCTACTATAACTCCTACTTGTACTCCCACTCTCACTCCCACTCCTACTCCCACTCCCACTCTTACTCCCACTCCTACTCTTAGTCGTACTCGTACTCCCACTCCTACTCCTACGCAAAGACCTTAAAAGTTTTAAACTCCTCTGGGGCACCCGAACTGGAAGCCGCCATTAATGAAAAGTAAAGTTTTCGGGTCTAACAAAGACCTCGAGTACTTAAATGTAGCACCGAGTTTGATTGCTTAGCAAAAATAGCACAACCGCTTGTCTCCCTACGTAAAACGCGTGATAGGTATGGACAACTGTCCAAACGTATGCACTACCTTTCTATTTAGTAGCACGGGCTTTTCCCTTGGTAGCTCTGTAGATAGATAAGCGGTTATACCGATTCCGTACCAGCTTTTTACCATTTTAGCCTTGTATTTCATGGACGTTTTGCGTGACGTTTGAGAAGAATAGGCCGAGACTTTCTCAAAGCCAGACCATCCAGTCCATATGTAAACAAACTTGTGTACGAGTATGATTTTGATCTATATCTTCCAGGTCTTTGTATGAGTTAGAACAAAGGAAATTAAAAAAAAAATTGTATTAGTTATGCGACGTGAGAGGTGTGTCAAGTTTTGGGTTACTGGCCTTTGTTTGGACCATCTCGGGGTACATTGATTTCAAAATTTAGGTGGGTGTGTTTCTGTTGATTTGGCAATTGGTTGGTTGTTTGAATTTTTAACGTTCCGGTCAACTTCGGCGTTATATCAGATACGGTGCTGTGGACAATTGAAAGCGTGCTGCCACATTGTGATATAAGGAGCGCTTGCGTACACTACACCCGGTCACATTACCCTGACCCGGGCCGAGCAGACTTAACACTAAATCCATGATGCCAGACACTAGGCGGATCAGCTGCTAATACCAATTTTAAAGTCCTTGGTTTGACTCGGCCGGGGATCGAACCCACACCCCCGATCTCTGAGCGAATGTCTTACCGCTAGGCCACAGAGCTGGTTGACCATCTCGGGATACACTAATTGCAAAATTTAAAAGGGTGTGTCTCTATCGAACAACGCGGGATTTTTCGTTTGTTCCTTTATAAATAAACATGCCGCTTATTCTTAGCTTTTTTCACCGACTTTGTTTTTGACTGCTGACTGCGAAATGCATTGAATTTTTACATCATCGAAATTATAGCCCTTCACTTAAACTATTAATAGGAAAGTACTCTTAAAACGATATCAGGCGATATTAATAGCCAACATGTATAACCTTAAATTAAAAAAAAGCCAAATTCATGTAGAAAAATATTGTATCAACTAAAAGTTGGTAAACTTCTTCGTTAATACATTGTCAATGGAGTATTAAAGCGCAATTGAAAAAAGACAAGCTTCAACCTCAATAGAATACGAGCATTACAGTACAAATTAACTCTTCGTAAGTGCATAAAGTGCCTATGAAGTTCATTGCCTAAAAGCAGCCATATTGACACCAAAGGGCAAATAAAAATGAGGATAAACATGTTGAACTAAAGTAATTAAACGTGCTTTTTGTGCAATCACTTATATTAATTAAACTTAGAAGCCCTTTAAGAGGGAAGCTCCTGTTTATAGGACTAACCTATAGTTGGAGAAATTATGACGCAAAAATTGACATATGACGCTTCTAGGGTTTTAATAAATATCGACCAGAACTTTACAATAAATTTTAAAACTTTAAATGTGGTGACGAAGGTTATCTCGAAAAAACCTTGGTTTTTAGGAACCTTGTAGGCCTGTTAAGTCAAGTTTGTAATAACTTGCTGAACAAGATCATGCAGAGTAACTCAACTTAAAACATTTTTTTTCAAAGATTTGTTTTAAAGGACTGAAAAGTTTAACACTGTTTGCTGGGAAGAGACGGTGTGTTTCACACGTTAGAAACATAAGCAGAGAAAGCCCTCTCACATGGCTTTGAAACTACTCTCTTTGTTGCCAGAGGAAATTCACTAGAAGACCATAAAGTTCTTACGGGCTGGTAATGATGTATTAGGTCTTTTAAAATAATAGCCTGTTTTAACTCAAGCAGGATTTTAAAAACCAATTCTTCTCTTAATTGGTAACCAGTGTAGACTTCTTAAAGTCTTAAGTAATGTGTTCTACTAAATTTTCACATTTTTTTTCTTTACGAAAATCTTAACTGGTTCGTTCTGAGCTTTTTGTAGTATATCCAAGAGATAGGCAGGGATTCCAACTAAAGAAGAATCACAATAACCCATGCGGCTAGTAATAGATAAATTGACTTAAATATGCGCTGTTTGGAGTGTTTCACATTCAATAAGGTTTTTTTTATTTTCTAAATGGTTTTGAGATGGTTACAAGCCTGGCATATTTTTTGACATGTCAAAATAGCCTGAATTTGTCACAGAAGACTCAGTAGGCAAAGATTTTTTCTCCGGCAAAATATATATAACTTTCATCAAAACTTTAGGTCCCTTTCGGAAAAAAACAAGACTTCTGTTTTACTTTCATTCAACTTCAACAGTCAACTTGTTTTGTGTCATCCACTCTTTATTAATTTCACTCAAGCATTCGCCTCTACTTTACTCGCGGGTGAGCAATCTCCATCTACTAGCGGATACATCTTGGTATCATCAACATGTAAATGAAAATCATATTGAAACGAGCTCATTATTTTACTAAAGTAGCGAGCATTTTCTTGCTATATCATTAATTAACAAGACTTATGGACCAAAAGTTGGTGGATCGAAACCTATGTCTGTATGTCCTTCAATGTCATTGAACCAGAGGAATGCGGAAGCTTTCGACCCTCCCTATTTACTTCCGGGAACCGGGATCATGCGCATTGAAGGTTTGAAGAGGAGGTTCAGAAAATCAACATTCGGCACAACTGTGTTTTGGAAGGAGAAAAAATGTCACTGTTTTTCGATTACAAACCTGGATTTCTCCTATTGCGACAAAATGTAGATCTTCACCTCTAGTGAACCTGTTGGTGTGAATGTAGTTTAATCAAACTTAAACCTAGATTTCGATTGAATCGGCTGGCTAGATCTAGAATCTACACTTAAAATGATCCACTAAGTTTGGGTAGAAATCAATCAATGCAAACAGCTGAATCGGATTGATGCCCTGTTTACAAACTGCATCTCTATTGTAGACTAGATCTAGATATCTAGAATCTTCATCTAAATTTAGAGTCTATATTAAGATCTCGAGGTTTAGATTGATTCATTCTAGGCAATTAGCTATCAAGACCCCAATCTTCTGGGGCGACAGAGCAGATAAACATCTAGATCTAGAATCTAGCTCCCAGCCCAGCATAGAACCTACCAAGGCTTGAACAATCTCTAGCCTCCAGTCAGTCCAGAGTCTAGGTCAACAGCCAAGATCTTAACTTCAATCTAGATATATCTATATCTAGTATGAACAAGATCTAGCACCCAAGGAGGCTAAAGATCTAGGTAAACAAGGTTAGGCTTAGATTTCCAATTTTTCTTGAATCTGGTGAAATTAAACTACAAGGTAATAAGCCAGTCTAGTCTTCAGCTTCATTTGGTACAATTGAAGAAAACAATTCAGGCATAGTGCGCTTGACGTCTGCTTTAGAAGTGAGGACCAATCAAGACAGAACAAGATATTGGCAAACAAGTGTCACAAAGTGAAGTTAGTCAAAAGATAAATTAGCCATGGCCACAGCAAGTCCTCAACAAGACAACCCATCAGAAGTTTTCAGTGGAAATGTCACCGATGACTATGAACAAGATGGAGACGGTAATGCTAGTGTTCATTAAGATAAAATAAAATAAACTTTAGCAGTGTCAAACTCATTAAAAGCTGATAATTGTAAATATCATTAATTTTATTTTTAGTTTTTAAAACTAACACTTATGGAAATAGATGAAAAAATTGTGTGGCACTTCTGCTAGGGTTAACTTAAAAAGATGAGAAAAATTTGCTTTGTGATATAGGCCTATGGCTATAGCCTAGATAAAACTACTAGAAAGATTTCCACTCTGGAGTGCCACCCTATGTGACCCTTGCCTTGCCTAAACTTTGAGGTAACAAGTTCTGTCTGATTTGTACTATCCTTTGCAGTGAGATGCATTTATTAATCCTAAAAAAAATCACTGACAAAATGAAGGGTGATGAAGAGAAATATCTTTAATTAGTTTAAAAAAATTTAACAGCACCCCATGCTGAAATCCTGCTAACGGAAGGTAGAGATGGGTTTTCCACTTCCACTTTCCAGCAGGATTTCCGCACTGGAGTGCCAATTTTTATTTGAGCTAAAAAAAGGAACTCATGTGTAAACCCTTGATTTTGTCAGTGTTATTTGTCATGATTAAAATTATAATGCATGTCACTGCACAGGACTCTTATAATAGACAGAATTTGTTTTAACATGAAGTTTACTTTAGGCCAGGGTCATAAGGGTGAAAATAATCGTCCAATTTCCCTACCATGCTAGCCTACCACTAATTGTCTTGGTGATACAAGATAACAAGTTGTTTCCATTGCCCTTCATAATCATAATCGGTGTAAAGAACAGATTCCAGATTTGTAATCTAAAATAAAATTAATAAGATCACATAAAAAAATTGTGTTTCTAAAGCAGTCTCTTGTATATAGATCACACACTCATACTGTTTAGATTCCATGCAATGCAAAAAAATTATGGCCTATATGCCTATATCTAAATTCAAATATGTTTCAAGAAATCAAAACATTTTTCCACTCACATGCATTTATTTTTGAAACGAATTTAGATTCCTATTTCCCCTCTCACTTTGAAATTGACTGTTAAAGTTAAACATTTGATCACTGTCTCCAGTTAAAACTTGTTTCTTGTTGATAGATCTAGATGTAAAAGGAAGCGTTGCATGTTTACTCATCATTGAAACAGTAGCATCATAATATTTACAAGATCTCAGTCTTAATCAATAGTCTAAATGAGTTTTTGTAATTATGGCCTATGTCTAAATTAATTGTAAATATGTGTAAAGCAAAACACTTTTCCACTCACATGCATTTATTAGATAGTTTGTCTACACTTTTCAACTCACAACTGACTCAAATTAAAACTGCTTTTTTAGCTTGGCATTAAATGATTAATAACTTTTTTTGTTTATCCCAACTCAATTGAAATATTGCCATTTTAGGGCATGGAATAATTTCTTTTATAAAGTATTGCTAAATCCGGAGTTTGTTTAAAAAACAGTTTAAAAACTGTTTTTTAAACAAAAAAAAAATTGGGTAGCTAGGTGTCTTAAGACTCTGTGAAAGTAAAGGTCTTGAGGAAAGCAATGGCAAACTATTTAACTATTATGCAGTGCGCCTGATTCATAAGTAAGAACCCTGCTCTTTGTTTCCTTAAGCTTGCCTCGAGTATGAAAAACGCTGAACTTTCGCTTGTCCGTATTTAAACTGATCAGGATCTACTGCTTTTTACAAAACTCTAAATATCTAACTTCCGAAAACATTTGATAATTTAGAATAAAGCTCTCCTGCGTATATTTTCTGTGTCTCCAGTTTTCCTTGATATTTATGACTTCTACTATGTGACGAAAGGCTTTGCTGACCGCGTAGAGTTCCCACAAAAAACCTGCTGTGTTATATCCAGTGTCTTATTTTGCATACCGCACATTCTCTTCCTATGGTTACAGTCAGGTTTGACGCAGAACTTACAGTTGTATTATCGTTCAAGATTAAACTTTCCAGATGACAGCTTTTGTGTTTTAAAAAAAAACAACTTAAAAGACACAGTTTTGACAGAGTTCCAACGAACTTTTTCAAACTAAACTTTTTTGTATTTGATTTACAAATAGTCATGAAAAAAGATTGATGGTAGCAAGATCAGGTGCTCAAAATTTTGCTCCATCAAATTTAAAATTGCCATCAGATAGAATCCCTTGTTTGAGCTTGAACTTGTACTAAATTTGCACATCTTTTGATAAACTAGGATCATCAGTTTTATACCAATGTGTCTTTTTAAAGTTTTTTCTAAATTTCTCTCAGGGGATGGAAGCTTCTACAAAGTCCTTAGATCTATTGCAGTTCATTATTATTTGGAAAATGTAAGAATACGCTGTCAAATTGATCAGCTCTTTGTGTCTGCGTCAAACCTGATCTGAATCATCAGAAATCTAACTAGTAGTAGTGCTCTTGTAAAGCCCAACCTGTTTTCTATGAAACATATAAAAAGTAAATTCTCTCAACATTAGCTCATTACCAGATAACTTTTGTTTTGGTATCTTGTTTGGACTTCTACCTAAAATCTTTTTTTTTTTTAAGTCTTGCCATTGAAATTTAATTTGACCAAACAAATAAAAACTTATTGAAAGCTTTCTGTGGGAGCTACCATCCCTCTGATGAAGGTTTCTGATTTTTTAAAATCTGATTCTGATTTTTGCCTCATTGATCTACAAATTTACTGTCCTGCTTGTTTGCAAATTTTATTCATCTTTAAATTTGTACTTTCCATTTAACCTTTGTGACAGTTGAGTTGTTTCACATCTGTACTTTAGACTGTTTGCATTTAATTTACCCTCATGATAAATCAGTTGTGGAACTATTATGGCATGGAACACAAATGTTATATAGAAAATTATAATAAAATTATTGTATTACTATAAATATAAAATCTGACATGTGCTGGAAAAGTATAACATACCATCACTGTTTGACTAATAACCACCAAGAAGATAAAAATGTTATAATCTAAAGACAAATTTTAATTAAGATTCTTGTAAGGTTTATGGGAAGCCTTTTAATTGGTTGGGTTGAGGTAAACAATTTTCAGGATCAAATGCTGCCATGTCCTATTTGTTTGATGCACCTCTGGATTCAATGGTTAGCTTTGGTGTGATATGAACCTCCCCGTTTAAGTTAGCAAATTGCTTAGAAAGTCTACACTAAGCAAAGCCCGTTTTTTACCGTGATACTTCTTGTTTAAGAATCATAGTTTGGACATGATATATAACTAAGCTATATTTCTGTCAGTGGCAAGGAGGTGGTTGCCGAAGCTACTTTAAGGTTCCTACTGACAGGCATTTCACACTAATTAAAAGTGTTTACAAAAAACTTCTATTCACTGCTAATTCCATACCCTGAAATCTTTCAGTCGTGCCGTGCTACATTTATCTTACAGATAAAACCAGCATAGAATTAGAAAGTTAATTTTTACATTACTGAGTAGTGAGTATATATTTAAGGAAAACTAAATTTTATATATCCAAAGTTGACCAAAATTTGATTTTGCCTCTGAGTAACTTGTGTCGAGCAAGAGTCAGAATCTGAGCACATGATCATAATGTTGCTTGAAAAAGGAGATTTCAGCTGATTTCATTTTCTTTTCGTTCAAATTTGGGATTTGAGCTCAATTTTTTTTTCTCAATTTGACAAAAAAAACAACAACAACCAAGCAGTAATGCAGGTAACCTGTCTGGGAATTAAGGGACACTTTATATTCTGCTCCATCTGTTAGAGTGTTGCCCATACTTCATAGTTCTATTGATAAAAGTTTTAATGAATATATTATATATAATATACAGAATACATGTAGTAATAGAACAAGACTAAGAGTCTCATGTCGTATTCAGCTTTTCTTACATGGGCCATTTACAACTCTCTCGTTCACACACATGCACACAAGACAGTTTTGTTCTAGAAGACATTGAAATATACATACGTGTGTCACGCTAATGAAAACTGTAATGCTAGCTTCAACACTTACAAGAAAATGCTTCCTCAGACAGCCAACTCATCAAATTATACTACAAGTTTTTTTTAGTTAAAAAAAAACCTAAGTTATGATTAGCAACAGCGAGTTTTAATTCAAGTATTTATTAAAATGATCATGAAATAAGTTTTACAATAGTTGTTCCTTCAAGTTATGATGCTTTCTTTTGTTTTCGGAAGTCATAAGATGATAATTTGCTCTTTTTAGTTTCAACCATATTAATGTGTGAATCTTCTTACAAACTACACAAGTATTGCGTTATCATAATGATATATAACTAAATCACTCCTATTTCCTCTCCCGCCCCTTTTCCTTATTTTTCATTCACAGAAAATGAAGAGAGCCGAGTGGAGGTAAGAATTCAAAATTCCTTGAAAAGAAAAAAAAATTTTTTTGTCAAAGGCTAATGATGTATATAAAAAAGTTTGTTTTCAAATTTTTTCCTTTTTCTATTTACAAGTTGAAAACGTGAGTTTGTATTTTTTTCCTGTTCCTAGGGATCTGTGTTATCAATAAATGAGCCTAGGAGCATTTTAGAATGTTGCTTGAATTTTTCAAAAAAGAAAAAGAATCTACTAGTATAATGACTGGTTTCAAATGACAATCATTATAAATCTCATGAAGCCTTTAACTTAAGTCTATAGATCAATTTTTGTCATCTTTTCCAGTCGTCCAATGCAACGTCAAACTCCACCCGCGACCGAGACAAGAAGATTGGTCACAGGAGGGTGGATAAATCGGGCATCGTCTCTTACAAAAAGGTAAGCTTCTTGTCTTGCTTGATATACACAAATATCAACTAAAGAGGGTTTCATGGCGCTAAAATGTGGTGCTAGCTTAGGACTAACTCTTAACTCATTTGTGGCAAAGTCTGGGGTGTATTCACAGTTTTGGTTGGGCATATCATATGTGTGTCAAAGTTAAAAATTAAACAAAAAAAAGTTTTCAATGTATTCAGGAAGGCAGGTCTGCGTAAACATACATGTATTAAAACAAGTAAAGCATCGATTGTCTTCTCGCAGTCTGACTGTCTCTAAGTTGAGGTGTAGAATAAGTTACAAAGCCAAGAAAAAAAAGGCCAAAAGTAATTAAAGGAAGTGCTACTTACCTTTTTTTTTAGCTTTTCCATGGAACATACTCTTCATTTTGTTTCAGCTTTGAAAAAAGTATGCTCGTGGTGTAGGCTTACATTTCAGACTTTTTTTTCTTAAATTTAATCAACTCTCTAGTCAGTAGTGACAAAATTTTATAACTGCAGGTTTCGTCTCAGTCACTTAGTTAAATTTTAGCTGAAGAAATTTATACTTACAATAGTACTTACTAGGGATTTACCATGAAACCCTTCTCAGTTTGATATGTGTCTTTTTTTCTATTTTCTATATTTTAATATTTGTCAACTTAGTGTAAACTTGTTATTGTTAAAAAAGTTTTTGGGGAACAATACTAATAACACATGGTTTGTCTGTTAAAGTATTGAATAAATTTTTTATGAGCATCATCACTGCAGTAGTCAATCTACGGCCATTCTGCTTTCTCTAGTGGAAACAGACTAACAATCTACATTTTCTTCCTTTTAGAAAAAAACAAACAAAAATTTATCATTGTTCTATGACCATATTGGATCATATCTTACACAGAATATGACCAAATGTGAATACTGAAACACACAAAATGTGACCAAATGTGAAACACACAAAATGTGACCAGATTTGAAATAGACAGACACGCAAATGTGACCAAATGTGAAATAGACACACACAAAATGTGACCAGATGTAAAACAGACACACTCACAAAATGTGACCAGATGCGAAACAGACACACACAAAATGTGACCGGATGCGAAACAGACACACACAAAATGTGACCAGATGCGAAACAGACACACACAAAATGTGACCAGATGGGAAACAGACGCAAAATGTGACCAAATGTGAAACAAACACCAAAACAAGAATACAAATTATGTAGAAAAACCTTCACTGCCACACCAAGTGTTTTCTGGGCTTGGACTTTTGTTCAAGTGAACATTCTGCAAGAAGTCCCCGGTTCCAATAGGATAGTTGACAAACGCATGGAAATCTGTCACAATTTATCTGAGTTCAGCTTTTTTTTTTTTTTTTGCATTTGTGATTCCATTTTAGGTTCAAGATTGAAAAATTCGGATCTTTTTTGGTGCTTAGTTCTTTGGTGAGAGTTTTGTGAATGAGTGAACTTCAAGATTACCCTGAGTAGTTCTGCCAGTCAGGAAGAAACCAACATGATTGATTTTGGGGAGCTCAGATTTTTTTCGGTGCATAGTTTAAATTGTTCATGGGC
>BMAT01010946.1:184399-196756 GCA_019649035.1 Elysia marginata
GTCCGACCAGGAGACGCAGCTACAGGTAAATTAAAAAAAAGTGTTATTTGGTTAGGCAAGTGAGCTAGTCAGGTATAGTTGCTATATGTGTTGCAACCAGTGAAAACGAGTATTTCAGGAAGCAGTAAAGTATTGGTTGCACAGAAAAGCTTATTTTCGCTATTTTCAAATGCAGCAAACAGAAAAAATTAGAAAGCGAAGTACCGGTATTCAATGAGAGAAGTGTTTGAGAATGGGGGTGGGATAAAGAAACAAATAAAAGAGAGACAAGAACCTTTCCCCTCGAAGCTTCTGGATAATGTTCATACTGCTTTGTCTCACAGGTATATTGGGTTTTTGCATTGCTGGTACTGTTAGCTTGAGATGCGTATTTGAGATTCAGTCTGCTTCAGACATTCCCTGTGCCATAGCTGTTCTCATTTAAACAAATTTATGTCACTGAACTTGATCATGCATTTGCGTCTTGTTATAGAAGAACTAGAAGTGATGTAGATTGATTATCCAGAAGCTCAAAGGGGAAAGGTTCTTGTCTCTCTTTTATCTGTCTCTTTCTCCCACCCCCATTCTCAAACACTTCTCTCATTGAATACTCCGCTTTCTAATTTATAGATTACAGGAACAGTAACACTAACCAACCCAAGACATAAAGTAAAAGCAAGTTCAATGGTTGCTTGTGCGTGTGTGTATCTGTCTAGGACAGGGTGGCGCTAACAACATGTTCAGTTCTGAAAATTAGTCAATATCTTGCTTTGTCTGTAGTCTAGTCAGTCCCACCATATGAGTCGATATCCTCACATGAAAATCGATGGTTGAGAATGCTTAAACGCATACTATTTAGTTTCAACCCTCCACCCCATTTGCCTCTCTTCATAATGTCTCTGAGAGAAAAATTGCATTATAAAAGCCATTTTCAAAATGCTTAGAAAGAGTACAAAAGATGTGGGTTTTCTTTCTTTTTCTTTGCATTTTAATCTAAGTCTATTGGTTGTTACACATTCAGTGATCATAAGCAAGGAAGTTACATCTCCAACTGACGACAAAATTAAAAAAAAGCATTCTCGATGCTCACTTAACATCTCAAATTGAAACAAAATTTATGTAACCCATGTTATCAATCATTAAAACCTTCATTTGTTTGGTAGGTGAGACAAAAACTTCAGAACACAGCCTAGTCTTAATAGAGGTTGAATTTAACGTTAAATAATTATATCTTAAGAGCGCTTACCATCAAACTTTCCTGATTACCAATATTTGTTATTACCTCTCTTTCTTATTTTTTTGGGTGACATTTTCTATCCGTTTAGCAAAAGCAGCAAGAAGCGATGAACAAAATGGAGAAGTTTCAGGAAATGAGAGCAGCAGATGACGTAGAGGCTGGGGTAAGTGTGGGGACATTTTTTTTTTTTTAGTATTTCCATAATATGTAACTGAAAAAAATCATTAAAAAAATTTTAAACAAAAACATTAAAAAACAAGTTACATATTCTCTATTCTTCTCTCTCTCTCTCTATTCCATGTAGTAAATTCAATTAAATCTGTACACTAAGATGAGCCACATCATTACATGTGTTGAATGGGCTCTGGTAAGTGCTTAATTGAGGCGATGGTAGAGACAAAAAAAAATGGATATACCAGATTGATTTTTACTAACTGCCCATGTTGATGATGGTACAAATGACGATCTGTATCTTTCTTTATTTGTTTTTAAGTACAACAGCCTTTTCCTGTACCTTCCAAAAATAATTTGACTATGCATTGGATGGTTTTTGTTTTTTTTTTTGCTTAAGTTTTTACAAATTTGATTTGCATCCATATTCTCTACCTGCGTCATTTTGTTGACTTTTTAAACTTTGTGTCTACAGTTTCCACCCCACGCAAATGGAAACAAGATGTTGGAATACTTAATTATCTCAAAAAGCTTATTTGAAGACGTTTAAAACATGTGCTTGCCAATGTAATTAAATGCACATTCTTTCGTGAATGATCATGTATGCGTCAATCTAATTTTGAGTCTTTATGCATTCCAAGTATGAACGCCTTCCACCTCCTCATTGTCAATGTGTGGGATGTTGCAACTTTTACCTTTTACCATGGCTGTTTTGAACGCAGCATTTTTTTAGATTCCAAACATTTTATAAAATCATCAGTATTATGTTGAAAGACAACAAAACTTTTGTTGGTTTAAAATGAAAAGAAAAAAAAAAGAAAAATTGAGCTTTAAAGGAGATTTCTCAACAAAAAAAAATTGGAAAAAAGGAATTCCCATCTTGCAACTTATTTGCTCATACCGGTGTGACATGTGGTCTCCTTCTCTTCTTACCCAACAGAAAATGCAAGAGTCGCTGGTGAGGCTGGAGGCAGAGCTGGCCAGGAAAGAGCAGGAGTTGATCCAAGGGAGAGCACTACTGCGGCAGAAGAAGCAGGCGCAGGTGGAGCTTCAGGCCAGAGCAGACGGTAACCATGGAAACAAGTGTTGCAACCAGTTTTTGTGTGCTGGAGTTATTATAATTTTCATCGGAACTTTCTCCCATTTAACACTGTGTTATCTGAATTTGTCCTGCTTTTGTTGTTGTTTGTTATTTTGAAAGTTTTTTTTGTTTTGCTCGCGGTTTATAATTCTTAAATGTATGAAATGTTGAGCATTTCCTTGTTTTTTGCATATTCTAAATCAAAACAATTTCTAATATATTTCCACTAAAAGTTTGATAAGCCAATGCACATATGTTATTAGGGTGTTTGGAATTTCTGAGACAAAAAGAATTGTTGAAAATGTCACGGCTTTTTTAAATTGCTTCATCTGACTATTTTGGACTGCTTGAGATTCAAATAGAATAACATTTGGTACCGGGAGAATTTTCTCCTTCTGTAAATTACGTTGGCTAAACCAAAATTCATTTAGAATGAAATTTGTTTAAAACCTAAATGATTTTTACAAGCCTGAGGACTTCAGCTCTATGCTGCCCATGACAATCAAAGTACAGTATCTGCAGTGTAAACCATATGGCAGATAGTGCATTTTGATTGTTATGGACAGCATGTATAATAGCTTTACCCTTATTACTGTGATTTTTGTCACCTCCAGATGCTTTTCTTGAAGACACGTCCCCTTCCAAGGCTGAAGTCAGGTCAGATGTTCTTTCCAGCACTCCACTAAAAGACATTCCGAACATTCTGTCAGTTTCTTCTGACGGTGGCCACGAAGGTAATCAAATTACAGTGAGTCCATCGTACTCGATAGTGCAGAACTAGAATATTTGCTAAATTTCAACCGCACTCGAAGCTGCCCAAGACGATCATTGAAGATAATGACGATTATGGTCGTGATGGTCAGGTGGTATTGTTGGGCAGCGTGCTTGTAAACTTGTAAAAATGCATTTCTTTTTTGTTTCTGTTTTAATTTAGTGAACAAACTTCTCTTCCGAGTTCATATTTGATAAATTTAAGCAAACGATTGGGAAGCTTAGGAATGCCTATAAGTCCATTAGAAAGTTGTCCTGTAAGGGACAGTTAGTTTGCGTTACTTTGAAAATTTCAAATCCAAGCTGCGGTTATCTCATCTGTGACCTCGCCTATGTTCTGCCAAGGACATACGGATTGCAGTATCTCTCCTATGATTTACACTGCAGTTACTGCTTTTTGTTCGTCCCCGGGCAGAGCTGACAGACTTGATAAACTGATGACCAGTTTGTTGTCTATGATTGTCTCTTAACCACCGCTACCTAGCTTTATCCTCCATGTTGTGATCGGTGCTAAACAAACAGTTAAACCCTCTAATGAAGATGGACCATGGGTAAATAAAAAAAACCCACGGGAAGAGGGGCATTCAGAAATGTTTCCTGTTCCTAAAAATGTATAACTCTAGATACGCCCAAAAATCGACTTAAGACTGAAAATCCCCAGCAGCCTCTCAATATTCACCAGATACCCTGTTAAAAAGAGTTTCAAAAGCATTGCATGGTGCCTTTTTTTTCTTTGATTTTACACATTTGTTATCAAATTACACATTTTGGCCCTGTCTCTTTTGAACTTCGTTTCTTTGAAAAAAAAATTTTTTTTATTTTCATACACTATATTAATCCCTTTTGGGAACTTGTTTTCGTTACTCAACGTAACTGTGTTGCCACAGAGCAGCGCCACTAATGCCCCAGCAGACCAGTACATTTGAAGCCTGCTAGCTGCTATGCAGTGATTAGTTTTCCCTCTGCTAACTTTATTTGATGTCTCCTGTTTTCTTTTTCCTTTTCTCCCCCCCTGCCCATCAGCAAACCAACTTGTTTCTAATGAGAAGCCATCGGTGTCAGTCTCACCGTCATCCTCACCGAAGGCAGAGAAGAAGTTGAGCGGGAGAGACGGGGACAGCTGCACTCTTTATGTTAATTCGCTATCAAGTAGAGCTGGTGGTGACACTGGGGATGGTGATGCTGTTGACGCTGGCAGCACCAGGCGTGGCGCTAGTGAAGTAGTAGCAGCGGCAGAGCCTGGTATAGTGAGAAAACTGGACTTTACCCCAGATTCTGACACGAGTGAGTTGGGAGTTCGGGTTACTCGGCACTGAAAGTATAAAACAGGGAGTCAAGTTTTCCAATTTTTGCTGGAATTCTGATTTTTTTTTTCACTTTTATTTAGCAAAAAAAAAATATTAAATTTTGAAAAAAATTTAGACTTAAAAAAAGTTAAATGTGAAACCAAACCCTTCAAACTTCATAGGAGGACAGGCTGATAATCAAGTTCTAATTGCTAACAAATCAATCACTTTTCATCTAATCGACCTAAAATTTCTTGCATATAATCTCGAACCAATTTTAAACTCTTAACTTAAACAAAAAGTTTTTGTGATGTCATTAGTACTCATAATGCAGTGACGCGCAACATGTGATGGGGTCGCCATGTTCACGCTATGTTCATAAGACAATGGCAACTTCAATGACCTTCTCATCAAACTTCCTTCTCAGTTATCGAGTTTTTGGCAGCTGAGGGATATTCAAGTTCAAATTCAAGTTCCGCGTCTATATTTAGGGGCAGATGTTCATTACATAACCATTTCTGAACGTATAACACATTTTTTTCTCTTATGTAACTTTCTAAAGGTTATTCTCATTGTGTTTTAAACAGGACCCCACCTGTTTAAAATCATAAGCTACAAAAAAAAAGCAAAAAAAAAAGCTGAATTCATAGCCTTAATGCCTAAAGCGGATGGTACTGATGAAAATAGATTATGGAGATTGCTGTTGATTTGAATGGGTGGGGAGATTTTGTTTAGGAAGGTTGTAATTGGTTATCTATTAAAAAAACATAAAAAAAACCAGTTATGTTTGTTTCTCTGTTTGAAGTTTTTGATTAGAGTATTGAATACTTGTGTTTACTTAAAACTAAATGACTATTATTGTATACCTTTTTCCCCTCAGAACCAGATGGTCTTGCAAACAAAAAAAGTCAAGAAATAAAACAGAACCTAAATAGCAAAGCTGTCAATGCCAGAGAGAACAATGAGAATAAAGTTGATGTGGGCACCAGTATCTCCTATGCCAATCTTTCAAGGTGAGAGAGAGAGACAGACAGACAGAGACAGAGAGAGACGACACTTTGTCAATATAGAGATGGGGGAAGGTAAAGATAGAGACACACACATGGGCGGAGAGGAGGCTAGAAGATGGAGAAAAACTTAGTCAGACAGACATGAGGAAAGTAGAGGAAGACACATTAGACGCACACAGAGGAGGCTAGAAAAAAATGGAGAGGAACATCAGGCATTTAAACAGGCAGACAGAGAATGCAAGATAGGCGAGAACGATGGACAGATATGGGAAAGAATAGAGTCATAGATTGACTATAAAACATTTCCTTTTTGGAAAGGTAGTTAGAAATTTAAGTGATCAGCCATTTAAACCATCTTAATTTCATAAAACTATGTAGGTTTAAATTGTAATGGTAAGAATTGACATTGGCTACGTTATAGTAATGCTTTCTTTTCTTGTATTTTTTAATGTGTATACTTTAGGGCTTTTGCGCAAACGGTTTCTAAAAAATTATAAATTACCTTACTTACTGATCCAAAACTACAAATCTAAAACTCAAAACATCGCATATATATCTCAAATTAAACATTATGAAAGAAGAGTATGTAAAAATGGTGTGAAAAAATTTGAATGCTGAATCAAAAAGATACTTAATGTCCAAGTAGGTTAATATATTTTTTTTACAGGCTCTCTCTCTAAAGATTTCTCTCTGCTTTTCCACAGTCAGTGTGTCTGTTTTTGTCTTTGCCTACAAGGCTTTCAGTGTCCCTGACTATCTGTTTGTCTCTCCCATCGTTTTTCATTCCTCTCTGATTACTGATTTCTCCTATGTTAGAAATCAGTTTAATTTATAAAAGTAATTCTTTTTTTGTAATTCTCTTCTATTTAGTTTTTGTATTTCTTTGGCTGTGGTCAGGCTGAAGCAATAAAACCTCAAAGAAAGAAGGGAAGGTCATAGTCAACCCCTGTAGTTTTATTATTATAAATTTAGTTCTCTTATTTTCTTTAGTCATGTTCATTTTTTTTCAGGGCAAGCAATGAAAACATAAAGAAGGAGGAGAATCTTACGGCAAAGTCCAAAACATCGCCAAGGAAACCTACCAAGATTAGGAACTTGAAGTCTGCTCGTCACTCTGTGTCACCTGGGTGAGATATTTTATTTTATTTTATACACTATACTAATTCCTTTTAGGAACTTTGGCTTTGTTACTCAGTGTAACTGTGTCGCCACAACAGCAGTGCCACTGATGCCCCTGTAAACCGGTACATTTGGAGGCCATTTTTAACCCATGGGAAGGGTGTCGTAGGCGCATATTCAAATTCAAGCATTATCTGTAGCTGGGCACCCATTTTACAAGTGGTTGGACTGGGGAAAGTTAGGATGAATTGCTTTTCTAAGGCAATTGCAACATCGCGTGGTTGGGAATCTAACCCTCGACCCCCAGATCTCTAGTCTGATGCACTAACCACTCTGCCACGCTGAGAGCACCTGGGGTACAATAAAATATAAGCTGGAAACCAGTGGGGAAGAATTTCAAGATAAAGGGATTTACCATCATCATACTTCGGAAGTGAACCCAGGTGCAAAAAATGGATTTGAATTTTAGTTTCGCTTTGTCAGGGATGCCATAGCGCTTCACACATACATACTTAATGAGACAAATTCTTAGTAATCATAAACAAAATATTCTTGATAATTAATGCATTTACAACTAGTGTTATCAGATTGTTGTAATCCCATGTGATCAATGCGGCCGTCTCAATGGTAAAATACTGAAGAAGATGGATACGCTACATGCTTGAGCAAAGAGCATTGTCTTCTTTTAAAACATCTTTGATCCCAGACAATTTATAGAAACTGAACATTCGCCTTAGTTTTTTTTTTATGACTGTAATGACACACACCCAAGTCAATACCTCAATAAACACCCCCTCCTCTCTCCTCCTATTATAGGACTTGAAATTTGAGGACATTCTCTTATATGGGTATAGTAATTTAAGCCCTGGACTAAGATTTTCCTCTTATAAGACCTGTTTTCACCAAGAACTTTCAGGACTTTATTGAGGGGCTTTAGTGTTGTGCACTATTTTCCTAACTTGAAATTTCCTAGGTGTTAGGTTTATTTTTTTTTCTACTTAGCTAGCTTTGTTCCATTTGAACTGCAATTCAAAGTTACTGAAGTTGTTCAATGCGTTTAAATTTAAGTTTATATCGTGGCTTGTACTAGAGATTTTTCCATCTTTCCCCTGCCATTAGTTTTTTCCAAAGTACGTAAGACTTCAGTTAAACATCCATTTAGCAGATTGGCTATCCTAGAAGCCTTTGTTTTAGGTTCATAGAGTAATTGTGTTCATGCTAGTATCCAAGGGCTGTGAGAAAGAAAGGTAGATCATGATGCTAGTAAAGGAGCAGAAAATTCAATAAATTAAACCTGTATATCTTGTGTATCATTTGAATCCCCCAAATACAAAGTTTTTGTTTATTGCCTTGAGATTGGGATTAAGAGGTTTTGCTAGGTCAAAGACAAGTTTTCAAACAATACACATATCTCTAAAGGTTCTAACATCTTGTGTTAGCACTACAAATATTTTATGATCTAGCCCAGTTTACTTTCCTGATACTGTCTTTTTATGATGTGCAATTTCAAGACTAAAATTCAAAAATAGCAAATTCTGGAAGTGTACTTAACAAATCAATATTGCACTGTAACAGCAATTTTAAATAGCAAAGTTCTTTTTCCTTTTTTGTCCCACAGAGAAAAGACTCTATCTGTGTTAGAGATCATTAATTCCCTCGATGATGATGTCGTAACCATAACAACCAGCGGCTCGGAGACACGCCAGGGCATGAGCAGGTACAGTCATCCTCACAGCCAACCAGGCAGCTTATCAAACTTCACACGCCAGAAAATCTGGCCAACAGGTGAACCAAGCCACCCCAGTGAAGTTCAAGGAGAGTTCAGATTTCCCGTGGAACATTTCCCAGCTGGACAAGATTATCTGCCCAGAGGTTTTAAAGGCCCAACTGGCAACTCTGGAGCTTTGAGACTCGGAGGCAACGGCGGGTTTGGCCAGGGGTATTACTCGGCAACTCGAGTTGTGTCAGGAATTACTGGCCCAACTCTTGGACATTCAAACCCTCTTGCAACTAGTCCAGGTTTTCAGGCGTTGACTGTTACAAAAGCCAGGAAGAGAAAGGGCCTCCCAGAAAATGACAGGAAGAGTGAGGTGTATCGAACAAAGCAGAGGGAGACGGATGAGAATTTAGATGTGTTTGAGCTTAAGAGAAGCTCGGAAGTCAAAGGGAAGGAGCTTGAAGGCGATGATGATGATGTCATAGATTTGATTTTATCTCAGCGCGGTATGGGAGTGTGGGCGGAGGGCGATGAAAGTTTTTCAGTAGATTTAAGTGCAGTGTACGACGACGATGCAGATAGTAATCTTGACGACATCGTGAGAGCTATCAAAGAAGAAGAAAAAGAAGACGAGTATCGAGAAGATGTGAGTGGTAGGAGAGTCTCCAAGTCTAAAACTCGTAGACAGACTAGCGGTGATTATTCGTCAGATGAAGGGTTTACAAACAATTTGAATCATGTTGATATTGAAGAGAACGGCCTGCTCGCAATGATTGTGAAAACAATGGGTGATGAAGTTGATAACAGCAGTGATGAAACTATTGATGACGACGATTACAATAATAATAGAAAGGATGACAACTTGTCAGATGATAATATTGATGGCATCTACAATGAAGCTAAGCTTTCCGAGGTAGAAGATCTGGAGGAGAGTCAGATCTTAGAAGATATTTTCTTTGTCCAGTGATGGCATTTGCCAGGCAGCATGGGGAAATTGAGCACACGTCTCTCAGTACAGCTTTTTATTCTATATAACAAAGCTTTGTAACTTTTTTCAAAATGAAATATGTCAGGGTATGTAGGGATGCAAGTTTTCCGAGTTTTGCAGGAATTCCTATTTTTTTGCAGTTTTCTTTTGCTAAATAAGCAGGAAAACAAAAAAAATATGACTTAACAAAACCTCCAAATTTAAGAGTCATAGAGATTCAAACACTTCTTTTGAATTGAAAAGCTCTGTAGGGACTAGTACAGAGTTGTGTTTATCTTTTAAATCGGTCCATCAAAAGTTCTACAAGGGCACATATAAAGTGCAAAATTTTCCTGCTTTTAGAGTAGAAGCCACTTGCATCCCTGCCGGGTATAGAAAAACTAAAGTTATAATTATTTCAACATTTTAAAGAGCACAGAATACACTAGTAATATACTTCATATATCCAAACTCGGACATGTGCCTAATGTACCATTGATTGCCTTACATAAATCTATGGTTGTCTATGGTGAAGGGGGTTATGTTTTGTGACTAGTCAAAATGAATTGGATGTCTGAAATTTTAGGTGGAGCTAAAACGCCTTTTGAAAGTTTATTTGTTTCTTTTCCTCTTTGTTTAAAATCAAAGTCAGTTCTATAAGAACACCTTCCACAAAGTTTTGATAATGTCATGCATTTTTTGACGCTGGAAAGCTTAGAAAGTTGCATTGTTCAAAATATCAAAGACTTGTTATAATGTGAAAATTGCAACATTCGACCGACCCATTTGGGCTGGTTTGAGGACAGACATTTGTCATGGAGAACTATTGCTTTAACTTTTTTTGGGTTGGAATTTTTCAACCATCGTGCCAGAACTTTTTTTTCATGCGTTTCAACAAATTCAACAATTTTTTAACCATAAGAACGCTCTCTGTATCACCTATCTCTCTGTCGACGCTGTCAGGAATCTTAAAGCGCTTGTCTTAGTTTGTACACTGTTGGCTTTGTCTCGGTTGAGTAGAAAACAAAAAAAATCTACCAACCTTTGGCAATTGCTGTGAGCGCCCTTACGGTACAAAAACAGAGAGTTAGTGATGCTGACAGCGTTCTTATAGTCAAGAAGAGTTCACAGATATCCCAAAATGGTTTGAATGCCACACTGACTTGTTATTCTTTCTTTCCTTAGCTGGTATAGCAGTTCTTATATGTTATCTTTTGTTTTTTTTTATATTATAAAAGTGCCTTCTTTACAATCATGACATGTAAACTTTCACAGTCTGATAAACACTTCGTATACATTGATTTGTTTGATCTATTCCCAATGCTTTATGGAGTTTTTGGGTTTATAGTTTTGCTGTTACATATTTATCTGTTAAGTAAGAAATGTGTTTGGAGAAGTGGCGAATGACTTAAAAAGTGGGCAGAAAAGAGGAGAATAAGAATTGATACATAACTTGAAGTATGTTTGTAGTTTGTCTCTTATTGAATAAAAATAAAACTTTATTGAATTACCTGAATATGAGTTTTATGGGTATTTTTATAGAAAGAGGTATTGATATGCAATATTATAAGAGAGCATGAAGAAGAGAGAGGGAATATGTGGGTATGTGTGATGGTGTGTGTGTGTGTGTGAGAGAGAGAGAAAGAGAGAGAGAGAGAGAGAGAGAGAGAGAGAAACAGACAGACAGACCGACACACAGACAGACAGAGACAGACAGACAGACAGGCAGAGAGAGGAGAGAGAGAGAGATGTGAGAGTGAGAGAGAGAGAGAGAGAGAGAGGGAGGGAGGGAGAGAGAGAGGCAGGCAGACAGACAGACAGACTGAGTATTTTTCTGCAACACCTTCAATGTAGATATTAGGATAAACAGGCAAAAGTAACTTAGGTAGAATATTTGAAATTAGAGCCTTTAATAACAAGGATATGTCATAAAACTTTTTTTCATTTACTTTGAAATAATAGAAATAAGCAAAGAAGTTTAAATTTATGTAGCACTGTGTCCCAATAAACTAAATTGCTCAGAGCGTTATCTTATACAGAGCTCACATCACTCTCACAACATAGATTAGAAGACGAAGAGTAGCTAAACTAAAATCAAACATTATGTTGGGGGATGTGCATCTGCGTCTGTTTGTTGGCGACAATACAGACTTTAAGCAGCAAAGCGTGAGTATGACGCGAACGTCTGTGGGTCTATTTTTAAAAACTGGTTTCATTATTTTTATAGTTTCCTCAATCTGCTTTCCCAATTTTCACGTACGCGTAGTGAGACACGGTACGTGTGCTAAAGGTCTCTATTAATTCCTGTCCCTGACCCAAAAGTCGGCTTCAGGCCTAGTTTTACAACCAAAATTTACTAAGTACGAGTGTCCAACCAAAGGACCAAAAAAATAAAGCAGTGGTTGTTTAGGTAGGCCCTATGTGTAATATCAATGTACATACTCATTACTTAATAGTAATTAGCACAAGACACACAACTCTTCAATGGACAAACAAAATGCAGTATCTCTCATATGGTTTACACTGCAGATGCTGTTTTTGGTTTGTTCCGGGCAGAATTGACACAGACACTCAGAAAACGATGGGACTTGGGAGTGCATTAATTTAGGAACTGAAATTCAATATTAAAAGCTTTTATTTTAATGAGACTAAATCTGGCACACGTTCTGCCAGGGACAAACGAAAAGCAGTATCTGCAGTGTAAATCATATGAGATACTACATCAACAACAGCAACAACAACAGCTACCACCACCACCACCACTACTACTACTACTACTACTTCTACTACTACTACTACTGCTACTACTATTACTATTACCACCACTACTACTTCCACTTCTGCTGCCGCTGCTGCTACTCCTCCTTCTACTACTACTACTTCTACTCCTACTACTACTGGGGACTACTGCTACTACTACTACTACTACTACTACTACTACTACTACTGCTGCTACTACTACAACAACTACTACTACTACTACTACTGCTACTGCTACTGCTGCCACTACTACTACTAC
>BMAT01010946.1:258054-268452 GCA_019649035.1 Elysia marginata
ACACAGTGCGACAAAATGGCGTTAAAACTTCAGAATTTATTCGGAAAATAATAATTTTTGTTTTTCAAAGTTAAAAAATAGGCCCTCGTTACTAAAAATGAAACTGCGTGGAGGTAACTTTCTTTCGATTTACAAAAACAATTATTGTGCCTACAATTTCTTAATGTTACGATTGATGTGAAAATTATTTGTTTATTATCATGTGGAAATTAATCTGAATAACTGATTTTTTAAAACAGTGTAGAATTAATGATACAACTTGTTTTACACTATATCAAACAGCTGCCCCTTCAAAACAATGCTATTGTTCAGCAGAAGGGTGCTGCTTGAAATTTATTCAACAAACAAATTTTATATCTTTCATCCATAATTGCAGCATGAAATAAAATATGAAAATAAATCAAGTTAAGTTCATAACTAGTGAGAAAAGTTTCCTCTTCACTTACAAAAACAATTATTGTGCCTACAATTTCTTAATGTTACGATTGATGTGAAAATTATTTGTTTATTATCATGTGGAAATTAATCTGAAAAGTTTCCTCTTCACTTATATACACGGAAAAATATCAAGTTAGCTTGTAATTACACGCTATTATTTCATTTTTTAATATTAACTTTACTGTCTACGCTATCAAGTTTTTAAAATTTTAATCTCTCTTTTCGTTTTGGACACTGATATATAAAAAAACACGTAAATATTTCTCAATGCCAAACCAAACAGGGATTTCGAGTGCTCTCCCTTTGTTCATCACGCTTCTGCTCGGTCGTCTGCCTAGAGAAGGGGACTGCACTCTGTGCTTCAGTTGTGAACGCGATTTCCAACCGGCTATTTGCATGCAGACTGAACAATGTGGGCCGCATGAGGTTTGTAACTTTGTGAAAACAACACAAAAGGAATGCTTTAATCTTTGAGTTGTGTTTTTTTTTTAACCTATAACGAAAATTTTTGCCTCGCATATTTTTTAAGCCTTATTTATAGCATAAGTTTTACTATAAACATTTTCCACTAATAAGAAATGATATAAGAGTCAAAACAAGAGTAGCGTACCTTCAATACAAGACAATGTATTGTCCAGAAATGTCATAGTGTTTATTGCAATAGAAACATACTCTTAAGCGTCTGGTTTAGGTAAATTTTTTTTATATTTACAAACTATTTAACTGTAAAAACTGTTGGACTAAGGAGCTGGAAAATAAAGTTTATCTCAATAAATCTATCGATTCAAAATTTAAAGATAATATTTGAAGATGCAGCGCTTGATACCATTTTGTTTGAATTGTCTTTCAAATATTCTCTTAAGAAAAACATCAGATCATTAACCGGCGTCGCTAGTAAAGCATTGCTGCTTCAATCTCTCTCATGTTGACATCAGAGAAGTTTCGCTACTCTTGTTGAAATCCTATTTCTATGTTTTCTTCCTGAAACAGTATCGAATAAAATTTAGGAAGTCCATGTAAAACCTCCAGACTATTTGTCAGATGCAGCGAGTTTCAATATAACTACGTTTTCTTTAGTATTAAAAGTTGTTTTGTTTAAAAAATGCATTGTGTTTCGTTGAAGTTTACGAAACAGACTTGAAACAAATGAGTCAGAATCCGCCTACGGCATTGAGATTATTACAAAAAGTTATTTTTGTTGCATTAGGAAACAAAAACATCAACAAAAAAAAAAAAAAAAAGAGAAGAACTAAATGCTAACAATTCAATATCAGGAACATTTATGGAGCGATAGGGTTAATGTAGGTACACCTTAGAACTAGACATAATATTATAGAGTTGTAAACATTTTCTAAATGTGTATTTTTTAACATAAAAAAGGAGCTACAGTCAATTTTTAAAAGTTCATTTTACGCCATATAAAGGATTTCGAGATTACAGGTAATAGCCAAAGCCTTGCTATGATCAGAGATATATTAATTAAAGTAAAACTAGTTTATTTTATGAAGTATTTCATTGTATTTTAAGGCCTTAAACTCAAAGCTAGTGTCAGCGACATTTGCCTGATTTTTAAAGACCCAATTCTCTCGCCTATTAGTAAAAGAGATGCATTACTTATTATTAAGGAAAAGGCATCAGTAATTTAGTTTTCTTCTTTTTTTTTACTCCAAATTTGACTGTCTTAATTACTATATTGCAACTTTCAAAAGCACAGTTGCTGTCTATATCATTTAGTCTGATCTCTAGATCTATGATATATTATGTAGTATACCTCAATTTTATTTTTTATTCTTTGTATTCTTTCGTTATGTACGATGGTTGTCTTTGAAGCGATTTAGATTCTCTTTTAAGTGAGCAAGTCGTTTAGACAGGCAAAGCTAGGCTTCTCACAATGAAAATTTCTTTTGAGAGAAGCGTAGTGGCGAGCGACATGGTATAGGCTATTTTTCCCTCAGTGGCGTCGGCTCTGTGGCCTAGCGGTAAAGACACTCGCTCAGAGATCGAGAGGTGCGTGGTTCAATCCCCAGCCGAGACAAACCAAGGACTTTAAAACTGGTATTAGCAGCTGATCCGCCTAGTGTTTGGCAATATTGATTTAGTGCTAAGTCTGGTCGGCCGGGTGTCAGGATAATGTGACTGGGTGTAGTGTACGCAAGCACTCCTGACATCTCAGTGTGGCAGTACGCTTTCAACTGTCAAAAGCGCCTACTCTGATATAAACTTGAAGTTAAATGGGACGTTAAAAAATCAAACAACCAACGAACCTCCCCTCAGTAGCAAGGCAGTGGATGCCTAAGCTACTATAAGTCGAAGGCTATATCATAGCTAGAGGCGGACATGTTTCGGGTATTTCCAAAGCATACCTCTCTCCATGGCTAATTTCATACATCAAAAACTTTTAACCATACTTTAATGTCTAATCTTTTCAAAGACTTGCTTTGTAGAGAGAGGCCTCAACAATAACGGCGCGGTTTCCTACTATAGTGGATGTTATCCTATTCAGGTATGCTGTTCTATAGTTGTTTATATCAAAACAATAACTAAACTAACAAAAAGAAATTTTTTCATCCGAACCTAAGAGCGGTTTTAAAATTAAACTCAGAATATGCATTTTTTCAAGTTTAAGAGAAAATCAATAAAAATTATCACTTTTTACTCGTTGTGTTTGTACAAAAAAGAAAATGAGACCTATAGAGGTCTATCTATCCTTATTTTGGATTAAAAACTTGGTATATTTATGATTACCTCTATACCAAGCATCATTAAATCATGTAAGATGAGTTTTCTAAGTTTTGAAGCAAGACAGGTAGTCTTGTTCCGAGGAAACTTAAAAATATCCAGTTTCCGAAAACCACTCTTCAATTATTCCCCCAATTTTTTCTAAAACCAATCTTAACATAAAGCTACTTTTCATTGTTTGTGAGGTGGCCATTAAAAATCAGGTATAATTCAGAAACTTCACCTATTAAACTTTGTACGTGCATTTTGTGTCTTTGAATTGCTTAAAACATACATTATAATCTCTAATTGTCGTGTAATTTTTAATTCAACAGAAGTGAATGGTAGTTTATCATATGCACAGTATTGTTCTGTATTTAATAGGGTTTTAACTCAAAACTAGTCTAAACGACTTTTTGTTACCCTCCCTCCCCCCTACTACAACTACCGTTATTACTACTACTACTACTACTACTACTACTACTACTACTACTACAACTTTACTGAGTGTTTTACCCCCACCCCATTCCCTCATGATGTTTCGCCAGGACTGTCCCCACCTGAGGAGAAACCACTTTGACTACAGTACGTGTGTGGAATGCTGCCGCGGGGATCTGTGTAACGTCGAGGGCTGTGGGTCTATGTGTAAGCGACTCTTGTTATGTATGATTTTATATACTCTTAAATTATAATAGAGACCTTGCGCGCCGACGACGATAACGCATGACGTAATAACTCCCATAGGTAACGTGGACTTTGCAACAGACGATTGGCTGACCGACCCCGTTAGCCCATCAGCCATCTTGGATTTCCTCCGCTATGGGCTTCATCCTCCTGAGTGGGCCTGTAGCGCATAAAATCTAAATCTAAATAAGGAACACACTTAGTAATAAAATACTAAATAATACACCACATTTACCTGTAGATATCACAATACACTAATAGGCCTACCATCTCTCTCTGAGTATCTTACACGATATCAGTCGAATCCTTTTGTACCCCCCCCCCCTCCCTTATCTTGTGCAAATAAATAAAAAATGCATTCATTGGTTTTCATAACAATTAAAAAAAAAACAAACCAAGCTTCCAGCGCAGATCCTGCCAATAGTCAAAAATTTGATAGAGGCCCCCACTAGATCTCGCAGAAGAAAACGTATCCCTGAAACTGCCCGGAGTAACTATTAACTCATTCAAAAACCAAGTCAAGAAGCTACTGCACAGATACAAATTCTGCATGGATTTCCCTCTTAAGCCAGCTCTTTGGTCCCCACAAGTAGGTAGGGATCAGGATCAAGACCATCGACGGGTCTCTGGCTCATCAAGATGATTTTTCTTGTATTCCTGTGTCTATTTTACACTCGGCTTCCTTGTCCCGAGATTTGTCAATGTTAAATAACACCCAAACATTTGCTTTGTAACAGATTATTTTCAGGTTCAAATGAATATGATTTCGTTGAATTCAAAACATACTAAAGCTACCTGGTTGCTCCGGGTCAATGAAAAAATTTGGTGTTTTAAATAAAACGATCCTCTGTTAAAACTTATTCTCTGAACGTTACAAAGAAAGCAATGTATAATAAAACTCAGGCAAGGTTGGCAAAACACAATACATCTTGCTTACAGGTAAGTCGGGTGCATTGATTGTGAAAGTAAAGTCTTATCTAATGAGTTAAATAGCTTTGATTAACTCTGTATGAACTTTGGCAAACTAGAAAACGTAGAAATTTTAAAAAGTTAATAACGTTTTGAGTAGAATGAGCATCTAATTTAAGCCAAATCAGTTTATTTTTATTCTAACATGGAAACAACGGGCAACAAAACTAGTACCAGATCTCAGCTACGAACAAAGTCTACAAGCCATAGACCTCCCAAGCTTAATGTATAGAATACTTCGTGGACTACGAGCTAACAAATGGTTTCTATTAAGTTAATGTTGAAGAATATCTGACATTCCACAAAGACACTAGAACAAGAGGTCATTTTTTCAACCTCGCAAAACAGAACTGCCACCTAGATACCAGAAAAAAACTACTTTAGTCTTAGGAAAGTTGAGAACACAATACATCTTGCTGTAAGTCGGATGCCTTCCTTTTGAAAGTGAAGTCTTATCTAATGATTTAAATAACTTCGAATTACTCCGTAAATTTAAAGAAGTTGATAACGTTTTGAATAAAATGAGCATCTAATTTAAGTTAAATCAGTTTTTTTTTAATAACAAGATTGAAACAACAGGCAACAAAATTAGTACCAGATACATCGAATCTCAGCTGCGAACAGTCACTGCAAGCCTTAAACCCCCCAAGCTTAATGTATAGAAGTCTTCGTGGAGATTTAATAGAAGCCTACGCTCTAAAAAATGGTTTCTATAACGTTAATGTTGAAGAATATCTGACATTCCTCAAAGACACTAGAACACTAGGTCATTTATAAAACCTCACAAAACAGAACTGCCACCTAGATACCAGAGAAAAACTACTTTAGTCTTAGAATAGTTGAGACATGGAATAGCCTCCCCGAAATCACTGTCACTGCCCCAAGCATTAACTCATTCCAAAAACAAGTCGACAAACTAAATTACAAATACAAATTCTACATGGATTCCCTTTCAAACCAGCTCTTTGATCCCACGAATAGGTATGGATCGGGATCAAGACCATCGACGGGTCTCTGGCTCATCAAGATGATTTTTCCGGTATTCCCGTAAGAGATATACACTAAAGATAAAATGTGATGGGTCAGATCATAAAGGAGGAAATTGAACGTTCTAGGCTTTTTGCGTCTTGTCTCTTCTCTATATTCTTGGGGACTTTTATTTTAGGTTTTCTTTTGTCGTTTTTTTTTCGAGAAGAATTCTTACAGCACTTGGCCAAGCAAAATAAAAAAAAAAACCTCCAGATCTCAAGTCCATAATGACAGACAGAACAAATTGCTGTTGCGATATCATTATTTATGATCTGATACTACAGCTGGGAGGACAGAAAAAAGAAAACGAGAAAAAAAAGAAATTTAAGCCTCTAGCTTTAAACAAACTTTTTAAGCTTTCCCACAAACAATAGGCTTTACGAAACATACATAAAATATTCATGTTGTAACGAAGTTAGACATTGTTTTGGTCTAGTTCCTTAATCATGCTATGTACAGTGTAGACCTAGATTAAGGCTACGCTTGTTTTCTTAATGGAATGTGTTAAGCATTCGTAGTTATAAGAAACTTACGGATTTTATAACTCGTTAAAATCCAGAATGATCGCCTATTATTAATTTTGTAGATCTAGTCTCTAGATTTATCTAGATTACATAATGACGGGCGACCTATTTTTAACTTGGCTCGCGATTGGGTGTCGCTGCCGTATTAGGCCCCGCCTTTCTCACCTTTCTTGTAAAGGGTAGAATTTTCGGGAAATTCCCAGATGTATGTTTTACTTATAAATAGAGCTCGCGTGGTTAATAAAGGAGGAGCGGAGAGAAGACTTAGAAGACGGAGAGGATAGAGTACTGGATTATTAGAGAGTGAGCAATTTTGAGCAAAAGTTAGATCTACGATTTGTTTATGCTGGACATTGCCAATTGCACTGTTACTATTTTCGACTGCTGTTGGATGTGAATACTGTTTCGTGTTGATTTCTTCATTTTAAGTTGAATAAACTTATTTTCTACGTTCTTCACACGACTTTTCACGTTTTCAAGATTTTAAAAGAACTCACAAGTCTCGCATCAGGAGTTTTATTCGTTTACTCGATTATTATTTCTGGTGTTTGTGACACATGTATACCAATTAATCATGCGTGCCAAGAGGTTTCACTACCCTCTAAGTTCTATATCGCCTCGCTTTAAACAGCATGTGGTATAATTATGATTATATAGACATGCTTAAAACTGTAGTTGTCTTCAAACGAGTCAAAATGACTCGGGTGTCCAAAGTTTTTCAAATGAAAAAAAAATTCTGATATTTTGTACAGTTCGTACTTTTGAGTTTCAAAATTTAAAAATAAATATAGTTATCGGTATTTTATCGATTAACAAGATACCAGAACTTCTGTCGATTTCAAATATGGTTAAAAATACAAGAATAAGCCACATTTTTCTAATTTTTTTTTACTTTACTCTATTTTTTAAAAATTTCTCCAGCCATCATGTCCAGTAACCAGCTCCCTTGCCTGGCGTGTTCTGACATCAGCGACCCGAGTACGTGCTCCACAACAACCATCTGCAAAGCGGGACAGGTGAGGCGACTTAGGCGACTCACAAAACTGTAGTGATTAAAAACAGAGAAATGACTTAATCTTTAGTTAGAACTAAGATTTAAACAATACATTTCTAGAAACTTTAATATGGCTTGGCTGAATTATAAATGTCTTTCGCTAATAACAAAATGTTAATGAGTTTTATCTTTTCATTTAAACCTGTTTCACGAAACCTGAGCTGTATTAAAGCCTATCTCTCTGTGGGTATCAAGGCGATGAGCGGCAACAGTTTCTGGAAGTCGAGGGTTCGATTCCTGCCAGAAACAATAAATAAATAAATAAATAAATATGTTTGGAGTCCTCCACCGCCGAAGGCAGGCCCATGTCGTTACATATTTACCTCAGCAAGCCTATACACACCAGAGCCAATTCAACTCATATTTCAGAGCATTATAGTACGGCAGCCTATTAGGCGCTCCAATACTAACATTCCACAAATTTCAAGCACTGCCTTTAGCCAGGCATCCGTTTTACAGGTGGGTGGACTGGGGAAAGTTAGGGTAAATTGCTTTCCCAAGGCAATTGCAACATGACATGTTCAGGAATCGAACCCGCGACCTCCAGATCTCAAGTCCATCGTGCTAACCACTCTACCAAGCTACACCGTACCTCTTCGGCCATTTGGAATAAAGTCTGCCTAATTTCTGAGCTCATTGACTCGTGTGCGATTTCACAGAGGTGGCGAGAATTCGTTTCATATTGCATTTCAAACTAGGCCTGGTTCTAAACAGTTTTAGCTGCAAATGACTCCTGTTTAGCTTCTACAAATTTACAGATACTATCATAATTCATGTGGTTTCCACATCTAGGTGTTACATTATCAATTAGCATGTTTATCATTCATTTAAGTTCCTTTTTCCCACATTTAGATGTTCCATTATCAATTAGCATGTTTATCATTCATTGAAGTTCGTTTTCCCACATTTAGATGTTCCATTATCAATTAGCATGTTTATAATTCATTTAAGTTTTTTTTCCCACATCTAGGTGTTCCACTATCAATAAGCATGTTTAGAAATCATTGAAGTTCCTTTTTCCCACATCTAGACTGATATTCCATTATCAATTAGCATGTATATATATAATTCATTGAAGTTCCTTTTTAGTCAAAGCCCAAAGCTCTCTGGAAGCCTTTTTGTTTAAAATATCGGTACTTAGCAACTAGGGGTGATCAAAACTAAATTATCATGATTAATATATTATTTCCACCAATATTAATTTATAATTATGCCGTCCAGTCCATTTATTTTGACCTGGTTATTATTTTTGATGAATTTGAACTACACACATTACGGTACCTGTTTCGAATTACCGATCTTTTACTCTCGTTGTACAATGATAACTCTGTTTTTTTTTCATAATTCGAAGAATAGTTTTTATCCCAATAAAGTTCTTAATATCCGAATGGTCTGTAAATAGATTATTTCTTACTACCGCTATTTCTTTCTGTTCACAAGTCGTGTGGCATCTTAGCAAAAATGATGAACGGCACCGTGGTTTATGACCTGGGATGCTTCGATCCAGGCGTGAGTTACAGTTGTGTTTCGTGTTCTCACTTAATGTGTTTTCTACATCCAGCAACATAAAGGTCAGCTTCGTATTATTTCATCCTATCTCATATAGAATAAAGAAATAGATAGGACGATATATTACTGAGACGACAAAATGTCTTTTTGAATGAAAAGATTTTTTTAATCACTGTTTCGCGTCCAGGGCGAATGAATCGGTTTTGATTGATTGATTGAAATTTTTACAAGCCCAGTCCATCATTAACGATGATCTCAGGGCTTACGATCTCCTCAATTGTAGTTTACTTCGATTCTATAATCTTGCCAACCTATCTCACATTAAAATCAAGTTTTAAAATTCTTAGATACTATTTACAATGAATCGGAAGTCGGAGATTGTTATTTTGAAAAATAAAAGCTTCATGAAGATCTACTTTCTTTCTTCCCTTTTTCTCAACATTGGAAATGAACATAATTGTTAATGTGTTTAATAAATTATTGACAATTAGCGATAGTTTTGACGCTTGGCAACTTGGGACGTATGTCATATTGAAAACAGCATCGCCTTTGCAGGTGAAAATTGCGATATCCGATTCACTCACCCAGATCAGAAGACATATAGATAGGCCTATATAATCTGGTTAACCCAAATATAATAATTTGTAAATAAAAAATTTCTTTTATATGCCAATTACGAATTAATTAAATGTTTCATTATGAAAACCAAATGAAAATAATTATGTCCTATGTCGGAAAGTTTCACTTCAGCAGTTGTTCATATTTTTAAACAGTGCTTTTTTCGGTCTTCCAAACATAACAGTTTCGTGTCATTATCAATCTTAAATAGAAAAATAGCACATTTACAGATAAAAAAAAAAAAAGAAAAACATAGACATTAAAAGCATTCTTTTAAATTAGAAATTCTTTCACTAGACTCGTTCGGATCAGTCGTGACCCAATTTTTTATGTTGATTTTAAAATAAAGATTCCTTAAAAGTTTCGCATAAATGTCAAATAAAGTTAATAATGCAATTTTGTACGTTTCAAATAAAGTGCAACATCATATAAATATATAAAAAAGGTATTGTGCTCTATGTGAGAACTGTAGTATTCTAAATTAATGCCACGGTTGTGTCCCTTATACAGAGTTGCCAGAATACAGACACAGCTTGCTGTGATAGTAAAGGATGTAACTCTAACGTCACTTCTCTTCCATCGCCCGCCCCAGTAACAGGTAATCACTGTGAAAACAATGTTATTCACATCATCATCATCACCATCATCTGCAGCAGCAATCTCTTCTTTCCTCTCATCATCATCATCATCATCATCATCATCATCATCATCATCACCATCATCTGCAGCAGCAGTCTCTTCTTTCCTCTCATTATTATTATCATCATCATCATCATTATCATCATCTACAGCAGTTGTAGCCTCCTCCTTCCTCTCATCATCATCATCATCATCATCATCATCATCATCATCATC
>BMAT01010952.1:13076-35813 GCA_019649035.1 Elysia marginata
CTACTACTACTACTACTACTACTAAAAAATAATAATGACAAATATGATAATCCTATACGAAAAATAGAGATTTTTTTGCCAACCGTTCGGGTTCGGAAAATGGCTTAAACGCTTCACATTTGTGTTGCTAGGTAGGGTGATGCATTATTCAAGGCCATTCTGAGATTATATCAAGGAAAAATGAAAGTTTTAAAAATCGTTTTTAGTTTTTTTAAATCTAAACGCTGATTAAAATATTGACCTGGATAAGACTCAGCTGAACTCCACTGTGTAGAGGTGTTCTTGCGGACGTCTAAGAGAGCTCTGACTAATCTATACTCATCTGTGCCAAATCCACATACCGGTATAAACAAAAATCCTGCGATAGAATCTAGATCTAGATGTATGTTACCAAGATGAATCTTGCATTAGAAACTCATGATTCAAAACCAAAAGAGAAAGTGGGAGAGGAAGCGACAGACAGGCATGTACGTATAGAGATGTAGAAAGAGCGAGAGTGAAAGACAGATAAATAGAGAGAGAGAGCAAGAGAGAGAGCGAGCGAGAGGGAGGAAGGGAGAGAGAGAGAGATAGATAGATAGAGAGAGAGAGAGAGAGAGAGATAGAGAGAATTTGAATTTGAATTTGAATTTTATTTTATTTTACAACGGTAGCAAATTAGGCACAGTGCCTTTTTTCATTTGGCCGTTAAATACAAACATGATATTTTTACATAATGAAATATCTTGAAACAATCAAAGGAACTATATAAATTGAAAAGCAATTGTAAGCTAAGCACAGTTAGAAAAATATTTTGATAACATGATGAACATTCATAAAAAGTAACATTGTTTATAAACACATTTAGCGGTCATAGAGAATGATGATGACGATGAGGATGTCGTTGTAGATGTTGATGATGATCAGAGATGATGATGATGATGAGTAATAAAGATGATGATAAAGATGGTGAAAATGATAATGATATATTGTTAAAAAAAAAAAAACCATTAAAAAAAAGATAACGACGAGGATGATGATAATGGTGTTGAGAATAAGAAAGATAAAAAAAAAACATGTAGTAGTGATATAATCTAATAACATCAGATGTAGTAAATATTATGATAATAATAAATAGGACAATTAATTAGGATCCGATGATAATTGCAAATTCCTAAAAAAGGAAGAAAAAAAATCCACAATAGACACCAATCCCCGCAGGCTCAATAGGAGGAAGTAGAAATAAATGTCATTACGATGTCCATGGAAATTGAAGTATGGCAACATATATAAGATAGCAACCTGATACTTCTAATTATGACCTTTCACTTCATAAACATTGCTGTTTTATCATTTTCACTCCTATGAGATGTGACTCATTCTAAACTACAATTAGGAATTGGTATAATTTAACAAGTGCGACTTTAAATTCGAACGAAATCTTGGCAAGGATACAGAGTGTTGTCTTATATTAGATGGTAGAGTGTTCCAAAAAGCAATAGCACTGAAACAAACGCTCTGACTCTTAAAAATATCAACCCTAGGTAAGGGTAAAATAAACCGTTTCGTGTCATAGGAGCATGGTGAAAATAAGTTTTTAATATGAATAGGAACCTTCTTATGCATAGCTTTGCAGATCAACATAGCAAGTTGAAATTTCCTCAAAGACGATAGTCGCAAAATTTTGAGTCTTACAAAGGCATCAGAGGTATGATATGAACAATTTTTATCAACGAGTCTAACGGCTCTTTTTTGGATAGATTTTAAAATTCTCAATTGATTTTGAGAAGTACCTCCATATACGATTAGTCCATATTCTAATTTGCTATGAATAAAAGCATAATAGAAACTTTTCCTGCAGTCCTCATTAATGAAATTTTTAATCCTTGCCAACTGATAGGTCGCTTTAGCAATACTGGAGAAAATTGTTTTGATATGACTGGACCAAGTTAAATCGTTATCCACGAGAGAGAGAGAGAGAGAGAGAGAGAGAGAGAGAGAGAGAGAGAGAAAGAGAGAGAGGGTGGACTAAGATAAAGACAAGGATAAAACTGTTATAGTGAAAGCAAAAATGAAGAGACTCAATGGCAAAAGATTAGATCTGCAGAGGGTAAGCCTGCGGAAAAAAGAAGACAAACACGTTTTAGATAGTACAACATTACAGAGAAACAAGAAAAGAATAGTAATTTTTAATTGGAGTCCAGCCCATCCTTCGATTCTTTACTTAACCCAACTCTATTGTCTTTGCTTAAATCAGCGAAATCGCGGACTCTTTACTAGTATATAAATGATAGTAATGTAGATTATTTACAGCCCTCCAATCCTGCAATACGTTATAGCTCAAAGTGCTCTCAGTCATACATTACAGCACGACATAATTTACACTTGTACAAAGTCAAAATACAGTCAAAATAGCATTTTATGAGATACGTTTTAGACCTTTTTGGAACTCGTGATCATCTTAGAGATGCCCTTAGGTATTTTTAGCAATCAATTGTTCTCAGATATAAAAGGACGGAAGGATACATAAAGGCAATCACTATCCATTCTAAAGCATCTCTCCTGAAGAATAAATCTATTGTGAATAACGTCGAACATCCTCTTTAGACAGACTTCGAGCGCTCTTTCAGAAGCAACAAACTCTACCAACCTTCTTTACGGACTGGACTATTCGCCAATTGTGTTCGAGAGAAAAAGTGAGTGAAATGTATCTTGATGTTGTATTAATTATGAGTAATACCGCCTGCTTGCATATTATATGGACCTACAATTATGTGTCATTGAGAGATAGGGAGAGAAAGTGTAAGTGGGTCAGACTGGGGGAGATGAGAATGGAGATAGAGACAATGTGCATGAGATAAGAAATCTATTTTTATCTATGTATCTAATTTTTGTTATCTATGTCATGTGTATAAGCCATGTACCTGTCGATCCAACATAGAAATTCCACTCGTTTATTATTTAAATCTGATCTTTTGTCTCACCTACAAAAGGCTTAATCAAAAGGGAGGTAACAAAGGTATTGTAAAAACATTGCTTACCAATTCAATCACATGGAAATTGCTTCCCTTTAACTTAAGACTACACTGTAGTTTATCCCCATGATGATGATATGCACATAGGAAGCCGGACTTGAAAAAAAATATGCTACTAAAAGTCACGCAGAAATAAGCAAAGTGCTGGAAAGAGCGTTTTATGACTCCACACCATCCACAGAGCGGAGAGCTACTGTTGGACTAGGATTTCCCGCAGATCTAAGGAAGGGTAATCAAAACTGGTAGTATCGCGCGTAGATTACAAAAACACCTGATGTAAAATCTAGGACGTGTGTAATGGCAGCGGTTAGATTGTGAAGATTTTGACTCCATCTCTCTGACTTTGGCGCTTGCAAAGTGTTGATTTAACCCTAGAAGTATCATCACAGTTGATATATTGGCGGTAAAAACGGGGAGTTTATGTTAAAAGAAACATTCAAGGAAATTATAACGCAAAAAAAAAAGAAAAAAAATTAATACGTGCCAAAAGGAGCGTTAAATTTGGAAATATCCATACTCGGCCGGTTAAGAGGATGAAAAACCGCCAAGAAAATTCTCTGTACAAATAAAGCTTCATCGAGAAACTGTCAAGAATGTCCTCTTTCTAATTCAATTTATTTTATTTCAATATTTTTAGGTAACGCCCATCCACTAAAAAGTCCCTTCAGCTGTATTATCGACAAGAATAACCACAGAGTAATAAAAGAAGAAACGAAACTGCGTCATGCTTCATTTTAAAAGAAACTGCTCTATTCATGTCATGTTTGTTGTCTGCATGTGTGCAGAATTGGCCCGTATACGGTAAACTATGAAAAGAAATTGTGGATTCTTTTCAAGACATTTCGCATTCCCTGTCCTTGTTGCACTCTGTGTGGGTCTGTTTGTAGAATTATATTCCAGCTACAATTGATTTCATTCAGGATGAATAAATTCGCTGCTTTCTATTTGGAATGAAATTGAAAATTGTTCGATCTGCATATTACCTTTCGAAGTAAAAAAAAAAAAACACCCTGAGGTAGCAAGTGCACCCTGAGTCACCACAAGGTTTCTCCTGAAATGTCAAAGTGTTCTTAGAACCAATCATGCCCACTCTTTCCCTCCTTCGTACACCCCTTCTCACGGGGTTTTTCTTCAATCTCATTTCGATAATTTCTCTCCCACCTGCCCCCTCTCTCATTTCCACCCAATCACCTACCTTAAAGTTAAAACACTGTAAAGCTGAAATGAAAGGTTGACAACGAAAGTTATCTTATGAAAATCTTCATAATTCTGTTGGGGTATGTATGTTACGATATCTATTCAAAACACTTTAAAAATACTTTTTTAAACCTAGAGTAGTCAAAAATCAAAGCCATGGAAGGACAAAACACCTCTCGTAACTTTAATAACCAGCAGCCTCAAACACTATAGTCAGAGAAAACTAGTAGGTTGTCTTATGCGACCTGGCGTATTGATAACACCTAACGTTTTCCTTAGTCTTTCTTTCCTATTCAAGTCTGTTATTGCATTTCCTCTCATATTTATTTAGTAGCTTTAGACTTTTCAACCCAGCTGTCTTCCCATTTCTCATTGCTTCTCTCAGTATTGATTGCACATTGCACTTTTACATACCATACAGTGAAAGGAACAGCAGCAGCAACAATAAAACAAACAGCAGCAACAACAAATAATCCACGAGTTGTTAAAGGAGCTAATTGCTCTATAGATATACTTTATTCATTTCTCGATTATTGAAAGACGGTTCTTCAAAGAATAAAGCTAGTGAATTAAAGCCTTTTTATTCTTACTGAACACGAGCACATAAAGTCAGTTTACTACATTTCAAATTAGCTGAACGAAAACTAATTTCTGCTCTTTAAAAATGGTCACCAGGGTTCCTTCTCGTAAGTTTGATTTAATATTGCTATTGCACAGTCATGCAAAATACAGTTTTTTACCTTCGTGACGAGTAAAAAGCAATGGCAATATCTAAAATGTCTACACAGTCAAAGGCATGTGAGCAAACAATCTATATCTAGGTCGCGTCAAACTTTGAACAACCCCAAACTCTCCACTTTAAGTCCAAAGCAAAGCATGAACAAAGCGTAAATCTAGATTTTCCCAGCCTGACAAACGTGCGCTTTTGCTTTATCTTGTTTTTTCAAGCGGGTCCTTGCGGGTATTTCTTAGGGCGGGGTTTTCATGTATGTGATTCTATTACAATACCAGAACTTTTTTGTTTTCCTGCGAATTTTGTGACTCTTATCTGGCTATACCATAAATAAGCTTGCCTGAGAAATGGATCTTGACAAAAAAAAAAGGTGCTGCTTTTCTTTTTTTTCCCTAGCATGGTTTTGATTTCAGCTTGTGGAATAACAGAAAAAAACTTTGTGCTTGCTCATAAAAAAGAGGGTTTATGGAATCCCTTTGCTATTATGATTCATTTTGTTGCACAGTTTGTTCGAGAGAGGCGTTGAAAGCTTTACAATTTTGACAGCCCCAAGATGATGGTCTATTTTGCACTGATGACATTGCGTTTTTAACTTAATACAAAACGGACTTTTAAAAAACAGCAAACAAAGGGACATGAATCACAACTTCATGTAAAATAGTAGGAGAGACAAGGACATGAACAAGTTTTAACAAAAAACTGACGATAGATAACAGAGAGGGCACCTGCCTACATGCATTGGAGTTGCAATGGAGACAAACTATTGGCACTAAACATTAAAGAAAGCGTATGTACTTTATAAAAGAAAACTTAGTTTCAAGTTAACAAAATGAGAAGTATTAATTTTCACAGAGCCATAGCGGAAAGCATCTTAACTCAATCGATTATCCTGTTGTTTGATAGAACGACAAAAAAGACATTAAAAGAGTAAATCTAATTGGTACCAAAACATAAAAGTTAATTGGTGTCAATCTACCTTCTCTTGAAAGTTGGTTTGAAAAAAGAATGTCAGCTAAAACACAAAAAATTATTAAAGGGTGTAATCCGCCCAGACAGGAGGTATCTATTTTTTATCCAAGAGTGAAGACTAAGGGCGTTGAAAGAAAATGAAAGATTTGTTAAATTGATAGCTTCTTTCCCCACGTAGTGAAACATTAGAATGGTGTTACAGGTAAGAGATAATAATATTAATTGACTCTGTTAAGAAAGTTCATGTGAAAATTCATGTGATATGTGAACTGGGGTCTACAATTTTCATGTTAACACCTTCGTAATATCCTACATAAAGAATGGTTCTTCTTGTTAAGGAAAACCATATGAAGGTCGAAAGTGTTCAGTTGGGGGTTAATAGGGAGGAGGGGAGGTTGGTAAAATAAGTATGGGGCTCTTCTGTTGAACGAGATAGGTTAAGAGAACTACTTGTATTGGCTTTCACTTAAAGACGGAAGAGAGAAAATGAGATAGGAATAGCAAGAGACCGAGATAGGTAGATGGATAGATAAATATATATATCTATATATTTCTGTATATATAGATAGATAGAGAGCGAAAGAGAGAGAGAGAGAGAGAGAGAGAGAGAGAGAGAGGGTGAGGGAGAGAGATGCGACGTGCGTGGGTGTCTAAGAGAGAGATAGAGATCACATATTGTACTTCTATAACAGTATATCTGTGTGTACTTTTAACAATACTGATTACGTTAAAATCTGTCCTCCTGGCTTATCACTGATTGTAATCAATACATTGCACTTATTGACCTATTGTACTTATAAAGACCAAACTTTGTATTGGCCGAATAAACTTCAGTTGAATTGAAAGTTACTGTTTTCCCTAACTGCTTGTAAAGCATGGGATATCCTACAGACTCAGGCGATGGCTTGAGTATAAAATGACGACAACAAAAATAATCTTTATACTTGGTCACGAAAACAATAGAGAAAGGAATAAGAGCAAAATAATTAAGTTAGGACAAAATCAAAGACATTTAAAAAAATTAATGTCAAAGAATTAAATAAACCTAACCTACGCACTTCATACTCATTGTTTTCTTTTATTATGCCTGCTATTAGAACTATAACTACGCTCGCGTTAACTAGCTTTATAAAACATTATTATTTTCTGAGATTGCCCTATGAAGGTCAATTTAAATACAAAAAATATTAAAAATCTTGCTTTGTATCCTCCTCCTAATCATCCTCCTCTTCATTAACATAATAACCACTACCACCACCATCATCATCTTCATCATCAGAAACAACAACAACAACATCAGCATCATCGTCATCCTCATCATCATCATTATCATCTTCATTGTTATCATCATATGGTAGATGTAATAGCTATTTCAAATCAACTTATTTCTTGCTCACTACTATGTTTACAGATATTCTAAGATATTTCTATTCTTGTAATAATCTCAAAAATATTATTATTACTATTGTTATTATCAGGATCATCACTGTTATTACTATGAAGACCATTATTGCTGTCATCTACTATTACTAATTTTACTGTGGTTATTAACATATTTCATATTAAAACAGTTCGCATAAGGCTACTTCAACTTCAATGCACACAAAACGAAACTTTTTTTCTGGGGAAAAAGAGAAAGGGGGAAGAAGACGAGAGAATCGTAAGCATGCTTCTCTAACAAGAGGCGGAAGACCTGTGGCAAAGCTGGTGAGAGGTTAATGGCCCCGACCACTGCAGTTAGTCACCATGAGTGTGTGAGGTACTGAACTAAAAATAACAGGATTTTTGTTTTATCGATCACAGAACTGAGCCTGCTGCTTTTTTAATTCTCTCCTCTCGAAAACCTGAGAGAAAATAAGAGGTCTAGGGGGCAGGGCGCAGGAAAGTGAGACAGAGAATAGACCAGAAAGACATACGTATTGGACGGAGGAAAGTAAAGCAGAGAGACGGAGGAAGAAAGAGAAAAAGTTCATTGTTAAAAAAGACAAAGAAAAGATTAGATAGAAAATGTATGTGCCATTGAGAGAGAGAGAGAGAGAGAGAGAGAGAGAGAGAGAGAGAGAGGGGTATGTCCAGCCGCGCGTAGATCAGAATCAAGTGAAATGTACTTTTATAATTTGAATGTTCACCATGGGCTAATGGGTGCAAGATCTAGAGCCAACCTTAGGTCAAGCGCAATGTCCCAAGCTGGGAACTGGCGGTCAAGGTTTGGAACTGATGCCCACATGGAATGCTCGGCAAACACGAATACTTTCTTCCCTGGTACCGTAGACTCCAATAAGACTATAGAACGGATAAACTTGTTGGCTCTACAGCGCATAGACATAACCAGGCCCAAGTACTGCTCGTGTGTTATGTAGACATACTGCTATTGGGGAGCTTAACAAAATACCAATACAGGTTGTATAAGTACATGAATCAAGCATATCATGGGGTAACCCTGCATTAAACAGTAATTATAACGCAGTCAGTGGCCTGGTGGTGTTAGTTGTATTTTTTAATGACCTAAAAAAAATTCTGTTCTGGTGTTCGTAGTATTTTGTAATGATCTCAACAAAAATATTCTGTAGTTTGCCACCATTGGCATCACTCCTACGGAGAGTTAGACTGCAACAGTCATATGAGCATTATATCCGCCATGATTGCTCAATAAGATTTTTGCACAATGTCCACTCACTTGTGTACACGATAAAGACTTCAGCATAAAATAGAAGTACGCATAACTACAGTTAGGTTGAAAGGTAAAAAAGATTCAACATCAACGGCAGATGTGCTGTTATTCCCCTCCCCTTCCCCCTGGTAAAACATAGGCAGATAAGATTATTCTTTTAAATCGTTTTATTACAATCAAATACAATAGATAGAAGAGTTTCATTTTTGGCGGTGAATATGGTAGAATGAGCCTAAACCACCTTTTAGAAGTGTGAGTGTGTAGATGAGACGGAGACCTAAATTTTAGAATACAGTGCTTAGTTTTTCGCTAATGAATCGGGCGACCTGCACAAAAACAAAATTCGGAACTTAAAACTTTGTTAAAGTACATTTTATTTTGTTTTAATAAGCATGGAAACAAACAAGCAAAAAAAAGTAAACATCAAACGACAGACGCATGGGATCTAGAACTATGACCTTCAAGGCAATGTACCAGAGGTAAAACGGTTTCTTCAACTCAACATTACACTTTGTATATGGCTGAAGCTCCTTCTATTCCTTTTAACTAGAAAAGCAGTTTCTGTGGAAGTACACCAGAAATACTCTGAGAAACAGGAAACAAAAAAAATCTCTTCACAACAAACTTAGAAGTTTAGAACTACGAAGCAATCTACCAAAGACGAAACGCTAGACTTTGTATGAAGCTTCTGTTCTGTCAATTCCTTCTGATTAGAAAAGCAGAAGTAGTAATCGTAGGCCTAAAGGTTCACCGACTACATTGTGGGTGGCATAAAACTCAAGGTTTTCAGGTGCTTTTTTTACGAGGAAAAATCGTCCACAAAAACTGCAAGGGATTGTTATTTCTCTCTCTCTCTCTCTCTCTCTCTCTCTCTCTCTCTCTCTCTCAGATACTGCTTTTTAGTTTCAACAGACCCATCGGATCTATAACTAAGACCTACAAAGAAATGTACCAGAGGTGAGACGGGTTCTTCAACTCAGCATTACACTTTGTATAAGGCTAAAGCTCCGTTGATTCCTTTTGATTGGAAAAACAGTTTCTGTAAAAAAAATTGTTCCTTTATGAAAATGCTGATAAATGCTTAAGAGAGAACATTAAAAAAATTTTTACTTACCTGTCTTTAATAACAGTTCAAAAGATGAACAATGAATGATGAGGTGGTAAAGCTATGAAAGGGGTGATTACAAATATGGTCGCATTAAGCACAATTCTAAGGGCAAAACTTTAAAAGTTTGAATTTGACTGCAACTAGTTAAAAAAATTAATCCATTTTCCTCCGATGATACGGTATTTGAGATTAGAATCCGAAGGAATCAATTTGCAAATGCTCTAGACCGCTTTTTCTAAGAGCATGTCTTAAGAAATGTTGATTTTCAAAATGATATAGCTGAACTCCGAGCGATGTTCGAAAGTACATAAACTGTAGTACCCACAATTTCATAAAACAGTTAAAAGACGCACAGAAATGTTTCTAGTTTACCAGGCTTTATCAAACACACACTATTACATCTAATTCAAGAACAGTATGATAAATTAAAATAAGCCATTGAACCAGCCTAAAATAAAACACGTTATTGGACATTTAAAAGTGCTGGGCCGAATAAAAACAAAGACCAAGTAGCCAACTTATCGCTGTGTAAAATTAAGAAACGGGAAACAACAGCGATGAAGATAACGACAATACCAACAATTATAACAAAAAAAAATAACTGTATGTTTCAAACATCAAGAAAGAGTTCGCTATAAGCTCATGTATACAAGCCACTATGTCATCGGCCATCTGCGACAAATTGCTTTTCCAGATACAACAACCAAAAGATTACACCATGTTGTTCGGCTGTGAAGTTGGCTTAGAACGAACCACAAAGACAATTCGTAACGTTCTTTCTTAGTTGTCTATTTTAATAAGCTCATCGGACATTCAGCATTTACTTCTGCCGGCCTTGGTCAGATAATCGGTGGAGGTGCAATACACATTACAAAGTTTTTAAAAATCAGCCTGTCATTTTTTTTCAATACTATGTAACCTATAGCTAGGTCAATTGGTATAGAAGATACTCAAAGACACTAAAATTATACATGTATAAGGATCGAGTGGAATAAAAAAAAACTATCGAGTGTGCTTGACCAATGTTTCGAGAAACACGTTGCTAACGCCGAATAAAGAGACAGAATGATCAAATACGTCACTCAAGATAATACAAACTACCTCCGAAAATAACTATTTCTTATACATAATTATATAAAAATGAGCTTGTCTAAGACCTAGTACTTGAAACTTTTAAATCCTCTTGACAGTATTTTTTTTAAAGCATCTCAGTAGTCACAAGATTTGGCAAAGAGTACGTGTAAGACAGATCTATATACACGAGAAAGATACTTGCATGAGATTCTAAGTAAAAACGTTCACTTGTTAAAATAACATTTCAATTTTCTGACTAAAAATACATCGCAATTGCTATTTAAGAGAAACCTTGATATCAACTTTTAACAGCGGACTTTCAATAAAAGTTTTGAATTTGTCTTCAGAGATCTAAACCTGAATTCTTTAAATGTATGACTTGTATAACCTCGGAAGCAGTCCTATCCCCATCATTTTAGACTTGACGTTTCCTTCCTCGTTATATTTGTACTGACTAACCCCCCCCCCCAACACACACACACACAGCCACGGCTCTTTTCAGTGTTTTATATTGTTAGTCGTTATTGTTCTAAAATGAGTTAAAATCGCTACTTGTTGGCAGCACTGTAGACCTGACTAAACCGTTCGCAAGTCGGTACTTACTTCCATAAAGGCATTTATAAACCAAGCACCTGCCCGCCTCTTTGTTACGGAACCACTGCACTCAACACCATGTGTATGTAACCAATAGTTCGGGCACCGAATCTCCAAGGCTCAAGTTTACGTGTCCAATTCCCCCATGTGACTGACGGTTTCTCTCCCCCAGGTTGCAGCGAACCGGCCACAGCTGCCAAACTTCGATCGCTTCGGGTCAATACCGGTCAAGGCCAGGGCCAGTAACTGCCCAAGCACTCGGACATGGGTGGCTAAACTCGACACAGCTTGACCGTTCCTGGCCTCTGTTAGATTAATTTTGGACAATGAAAGAGGGAAAAGGAATGTTTGAAAGTGGTGCGACGAGGCCTTCAGATCAACAGACAGGGCTATCAGTTTGGTTTACAACATATGTTGCATTTACAATAAACATGCGGTTTTTATGGCAGTGGAATCAAAGAAGTCATTTGAAAGAGGAAGAAAAAGAAGTAGCAGCAATAGCGGTAGAACTTGTAGAATTAGTAAACCTGGCAGTAGTAGAGGTAACAAAGATGATGTCAAGTATCTGAAAATAAATGTAGTAGTAGTAGTAGTAGTAGTAGTAGTAGTAGTAGTAGCAACAGCAGCAGCAGCAGCAGCAGCAGCAGTAGTAGTTGTATTTAAAAGTAGTTATATTAGTGATAAAGACAGTATCTAATTTTGGGACCAGTTACGCACAAAGAGGCAGTAAAGCGATAAAAGAAACTGGACAGGGCCTTATTCTCCATGAAATTGTCCATTATTTATGAAGGCTAGAGAGATGCGACCCGTGATATTTTACACCTTGTTGATGTAATCTGCTTTAAAGTACCAAAGGCATTATAACTCAACATTTTAAAAAACTTAATGAGCAACCAATTTAAAAAGAGAGAAAAAAAAGTCGCATAAGTAGATCTAAACAGACGAGTTAAGATAGATACCGTAGGGCTATATGGATATATAGGCTACTTAATCCGGACATAAAAATTAGATGGAGGTAAAGGGAGGTTGTAGAAATAATTATGTTAAAACCATGGAAGGGATATGGAAGGAATAGTCAGTAGAACTTTAAAGATAGGCGGCAGAACCATGAACTTATATAAAAAAGAAAAGGGAATGTTACTCAGAGACTTATCACAAACTTAAAAAAAAAGGCCGAGAGAAAACTTTATACCAAATATTAATTTCAAATATTGTCGAGGGAAGTTCAACAGAGGTCAAGGACACAAGCCGCGTGGCCAGGTAAACAAAGACCGGTATCGAGTGGCGCACAACTACTCAAATCTTTGGTTTGTCCTCCACTGAGGAGATAGATCTAGCTGAAGATTAAGTAGAGAATTCCTCGTGATGCAGTGGTCCATGAAATAACAATATCAATTACCATTGTAACATCTGCTATGATGGCCCTTTTGGTTAGCTTGTACTTGAAAACAAGTGACAGGTTCGTAGTTTGAATACAAACTTTAGTAATGAATATGATACATTTGTTTCGGTAACAAAGGACAGCTTGCTTCTTATTTTTATAAAATGACATTCATCTGCATGCCGGAGGGAAAATGGACACTAACTTCACCACACTTCAACAAACTCAACTCACTATGAATGTGGGTATACTGTATCAAAGTTTAATTAAACAAACATCTCTAGGCATTTACTAATTTAGGCATTAAACTGTAGAGGCGTCAACATATTTACGAGATATGGATCGCAGTTGATTTGCTTTCATTCGACTTTGTGAATGAACGAACTTTTAAGGATGAAATGTCCTCGCAAGTCTCAAAATGTCTACTTTAAACTTAAGCAAGTATGAAACCCATCTCAGTATTGAAGCGAGGCGAACAAAGAAACTTCGCGCTATTTAAAATAGAGCATCAACGAACTTCAGAAGCGTCATTGAGAAAACTAACCAATTCGTTAAGTAATAGTATACACAGATTGCTATTCCTATGTAACTCGGCACAGTCAGTGCCAGAGAAATACTACAGGGGTTGATCCTGATGATATCAGCCAACCAACCCCTCTTCCCTCCCCTCTCCTCTTTCTCTCCTTCTACCGTACGCATACACCCCGACCCCCGTTGTTGGGGACCTTGCCAAAGTTCAGAGAAAAAGTCCAGCCGTGAGGTCAGGCTAAACTTGAACCCCCTACCCGTTCTCCACGCTCCGCAACGCTCGTGACTAGTGACCCTAACCGCGACTTTCACGGCAAGATAGGAGTTATCAGGAATGTCCGCCCGAGGAAAACACCCGTAAATAGCATTGAATTGAATAATAGTCACTGGCCAAGGCCAAAATAATCAACAGTCTCCTAGCAACAACCTGAAATTATTGAATGTATCACCGCTTTTGTTAAAAAAAAAACCCCCACTTATTCTTATCTTTTATGCATTGATTGGCCTGCGGGGAAGAGGGGCACGGGTCCAGTTTGCAATATATTCAAATTAAGTTAATATTAAATAAGAGAAGAAAATCACTACGCAGGTACTACAGAAGGCTTAGCAACCTAGTTATTAATAGATATCGGGAAATTCGCTTTATTGGAAGAGGGAAGAAAAGCAAATCACTGCTCTGATACTGCGATTGGTTAACATACGACAGCTGCAGTTGGTACAAAGATAAAGCACACGCGATACACTCAGAACGCTGTTAGTGGTTATACTCCTCTTCGCTTAGACTCCCAATGCTTTACCAACTCTCATCCAAAGACGTTATAGTTGATGACACTTAACAACCTCTATTTGGCATAATTAAAATACGCGTGCTTACCACACACTCACCTCAACCAAAATTAGGTTTTTGCGTTTTTTCGGAAAGCGGAAACATAAACATGAACGAATCCCAATTATTCAATTGGTTCAATCCTCAACACTTGACCGTGAAACTCAACTTGTTTTAAACCATTGATGTTTACATCAACCCACCGCGCCGACCGTGTACAACTATAACGCAAATTTAGCTTGGTGTCCAATCTGTACAATTAGTATAATACTGGCTAATACTAGCTGGGTGCCCGATCGATGAACGGAATTAAATTGTAGGGTGGGTGTAAAATAGCTTTTTGTGTTTATCTGTTTGTATGTTTCCTTTCTTTTTTCCAATAACGTAGTACACATCCTTGATAGATTCTTTGTTGAGTGGGCGGGTCTAGATATCACTCCACATCTCACTGTATTTCTATCTAACATGCATGTCCAAGCCCTGATCTAAATAAGGCCTGATTTCTTTCCTAAATAGAATTATAGTTGCAATATCTTAACTTTTAGAACGTGCAGTAAGCAAAAAAAATGTTCAGCTTTTAAAATAAGAAGGTTAATATAAATTCGAAGTATACTTTGTCTGGAGTCTAAAGCTAGTTTAAATTATTTGTCAGAGTTATAATTCTTTGTTATTACCTTTAACTTCCTGTTTAGCTAAGATAAAAAGATTTCAAAGCAAATTCTAAATTTCCTCTGAATTGTTTCCCGATTTTTTAAAATAGATATATCTAGATCTAGATCTAATGAATTTAAAATCTTATTATAATGGAAGGAGAAGTAAACTTTCAGACAGAGAAGGCTTTTTTGTGGGAGGCTTAAAATTGGGAAAATTAGCTTATCCATTTCAAATCACACTAAATTGAGGTAAGAGAGTATTTTTATGGGAAAAATGAAGCAGGATTCCATGGTGTTAAAATCTAGATCGGCTCCTCATTGGGATTTTCCCGACCTGTGTATTCGCTAGCTATCTAGATGCACCACTCAGCACTAAAGTTAGGGCCTATTACCTTGACCATAGTTGCAAACATTGATCTCTTTGTTAAGAATATAAAAATGGATCTAGAGCACGTGTAACAACAAAATTTCAAACAAAAAACTAAAGGGAGTTAAGACTTCAAGATAGACCAGTGCACTCTTGGAGCCATATAGATGCATCCTGTTAAATCTGAAGGTTGAGAGTAGTTATGCAGTTTAGAAGCCTTAGCATTTATAATTTTGCCCCCTATCCAAATATAAAATTAGAAGATCTATGGCTTTGCGGGCAACAACCAGAATTTTCAAGGCTGTTTCCATAAGGAGGTGTCCCAGGGGTCCAGGGGTTTGCTGACTGCCTTGAGTGGTATGGGTTCAAATCTTATTCTGTCTAACTGGAGTTGCTGAAACACCTTTCCTCGAGTGCAGGGCAAGCCACCAAATCCCTTCACATTTCCGGGAGCCCAGAGGTGTCATCTCTTCAGCACATTGAGGAAAGAAATAGGACCTCTCCATTCGAGCCTTGAGACAAAATTATCGGGAAAGGTCTTGGATTTGATTGCATCCCAAATTATGATATCTGCCGGTACTAGACTACGACCACGGCACAGCCGTCGAAAGCTGAAGAAGAAGAATCTGTCGGGTAGTATTCCATCTACCGTAGAGACCCATCATCTACCCCTGCTCTCCTTTGATACTGGAGTTATTAGACCAAAGCGCAGGCATCTAATAGAACATACAATTATCAGCGTAGGCAACACTGTTTTTATCTCCATATTACAGACAAAGTATGCGCCTTTTAGGGACACGGATGGCTAGCTTACTGTGGTCGCTGGCTGCATTCTTCGAAGGCAAACCAAAGAAACATAATTCTTTTTTAACAAAATGCCAGAGTGATGTTCAACAAAGAGTATGCAGCCTTTTTGGATTCGGAAACCCCGGATTGAAACCAACCAGAGGCTTTGCACATGCACATACAGGCGCATACATTATGCCAACTCACACATTCCCACACGCAGCAGCTGTATCGCACCAAAATCGAGCAGTCTTTGCAGATACATCTGATTCTTCCATCTTCACCGTGTGTTGGAAAGGTAAACTTTTACGATTAGGCCTTAAAGAAATCTCTGTAAAACACATTGAGAATTTATTTAAGTGCTAGTCCATGATTATTATTTTATTCAAACTAAAAGAACGTTTTTTTGTGAGCATGATTCTTTGCATGAGACAAAAAGTTAGCCCAAAAAGGAAAGACAGAATCTTCATAGTTGTGAAGAGAACCATTGGGATTCTTACAAGTGAACAACTTACTCTAGTTATGATATTCCGCGCTATTAACCTCAAACTTGCGAGTGAAATATTCAAAATGATTGCTTTGAATAAAATACTCTCACCCAAAATGTCCAAGGAGGTGCCTGTTTTATTAGGGAAGCAATGGTCCAAAGGATTAAGCAGCGGTTTTTGAGAGTGAGAAATCGTAATAGCGCAATTCAGGACTTTGACAATTAAAGCAATAACGCAGAGAATCTTTAACCATTACAACGGTAAACATTAATCCTGTAGAAGAACAAACGCATTTTCGAATTAGTAATTACGATATTCACAAATTTTTGTCCCTTCCTCCCCCCCCCCACAAAAAAAAGAGCCGACAAAAATATCAGTCTGTTTTAATAGCCTTTCATTCGATCATACCACGCAGTCAGATGAAAAGAATGGATTTGAACTTAGGAGTTAGTGTGACCTTTGACATATAGTTTGTATTGACCACTGGAAAGAGCCTCACAGACACAGAGAGAAAGAGAGAGAGAGAGAGAGAGAGAAAGCGAGAGAGAGAGAGAGAGAGGTGGGGGGGGGAGAGGGGAGAGAGACAGAGAGAGGGAGAGAGAGAGAGAAATAGGGTGAAGGATAGAAATAACGATGTTGAAAGTTAAGAGTATAATCAACAAAGTTAGACGCACGAAGGATATGTCAAAATAATTACAATAAACTGATTTGGATTCTAGACACTATTGCACTGTCACAATAATAACAAAGAAAACTATTGGCTATGAAGAATAAAAGCTTTCATTCTCAGTACTGATCTATAAGTACAATATTACGCATAATATTAGAACATCGTAGCGATATTGAAAAACTGTAGAAACTCACTTTGAGTCAAGGGTTGAATGGGTAACAACTTCCAAGTATCAAGAAAGAGCGAACAAGTTCCGCACTCAACACTCAGGCCTCTTTGAATACAGATTATGAATCTTAAGTTACAATTATTAAAATTATGAAAATTCACATGTCGGTCTTCATTCCTTCACTGTTAATAAATATTATTTGCGCGCAACATTAAGTTTTTAACTTGCGTCAGGCATACACTAGATCTAGATGAGGAATTTTGAACGATTATCTTGGAGCTAGTAAATATTCCAAGACATTTTCGTCGCTGATAGTCATGCCAGTGCCACAGGAACACACCCGGTGGTCTGTTAAAACGCTTTCTGCCTTTCTCTGGTACAACGGTCAGCGCTTAGTGAAGGAAGAGGGGGGTGCGCAATGGACAAGATGACACGAGAGAGAGAGAGAGAGAGAGAGAGAAAGAGAGAGAGAGAGAGAGAGAGAGAGAGAGAGATAGAGAGAGGGGGGTCGGGTATGGCTGTTGTGACAGTGATACCCACCCGTACCCGCTATGGCTGGCCCAAACCAAGCGGTCTGGAGAAATCCAAGGTCAGATTTTGGTTGTTTATAAATAGCCTGTGGTTGGATAGAAGACGGGAAGGCTGGTAATGGTGCATACCAGCGTCGGTAACATGCGCGGTGAGAGAGAGAGAGAGAGAGAGAGAGAGAGAGAGTTAGAGAGAGAGGGAGAGATAGAGAGATAGAGAGTTAGAGAGAGAGGGAGAGATAGATATATAGAGAAACAGAGAGAGAGGGAGAGAGAGTTAGAGAGAGATAGAGAGAGAGGGAGAGTTAGAGAGAGCTAGAGAGAGTTAAAGAGAGATAGATAGAGAGAGGAAGGGAGCGAGAGTTAGAGAGAGAGAGGGAGGGAGAGAAAGAAAGAGAGAGAGAGAGCAATAATAACATAAAAGGAGACAGGGAGTGAAATGAATAGAGAGTGAGAAAGAGACAAAGGCATTAAGGATAGAAAGATGATTATAAACATGAGAAGAAAAGAAGATGGAGAGTGAAATCGTAATGAAGAGCTACATCGACAGAGAGAGAGAGAGAGAGAGAGAGAGAGAGAGAGAGAGAGAGAGAGAGAGAGAGGAAAGGGGGGAGGGGGAGGAGGAAGAGAGAAATCTGTAAAGCAGTCTTTTTTATCAAGAACTGTTACGTGGTTTGAATCACTCATCAATAGACAATAAAAAAAAACACACACACACACACACACAAAAAATGACAAGAGCGCTCTTTTTTTATTTTCAGCGATATGCACTTAGCGGTGGTGACAATAAAAGTTTTTTTTTTCTTTATGGTATATAGACAACAAAAACATTAATAATTACTCATTGTACAACATCTTTCAGTTTTACATAATGGAAGCTCGATCTTTAAAAACCAAACAGGTAAAATTTATTAGAATGCTCACTTATTTTGTTCTCTTAATGAATTATTAATTTAAACCCTCCTTTAATGCTCCAAATAACACAAAAAGCTGTTTAAGCAGTCCGCAAAAGTTTGGGTTCACATGGGTTCAACTGTTACTGGGTTGATCAAACTGATAACTAAACCCGGGAACTCTTGCACAGCAACCGTTTTCATTACATTGCACGTAACGCTGTTTCAAACGCAAAAAGAAGATGAAGAATGAATAGAAAATAGAGACTTAAAGAAGAAAAGTAAAGGAGGCCTTGTGGTGAACGTGCTAAGGGTGCGTTGTAGGCAGCGCTGAGCCAAGTCACGTGCATGCGTTGAAAACTGTATACAGATTCGGTCTCTGGAAGAAAGAAAAAGTCTCGCAACCAATGCAAATTTGTCAAAAGTCGCAATTTTTACATTAAAAAGCGTTGATATTTTAAACATGAGATCTGACTGAGCTTCCAAGTGATAAAATTTAAGCGAAATTTTCATAAAATTTTGTCGAGAGTCAATTTCATTGCAATTTCGTGATTGCCTCTCAATCTCAAGGATGGCATTCATGCCCACGCTGTGTGCAGGTAGTTCGCTCTGGCCAAATCTGGACCTCCAGAGTCTGAAGGAGATCGGACATTTGGTATCCCGATGTTGTCTCAATGGTAGACCACGGCTATCTAGACTGCCTAGATGGACAAGACCAGACGCTGCTATGTGACGACGCTCTAGCTTGTTCTGCGGCTGGTTGCGACGCTTCCAGCTACCCTTGACCTGAGCACGCAAATGCTGTCTGTCTGTGCTGTGCGAACAAACTCGGAATGCATGATGTTGCTTCATTTGATCGGCCTTCATTCAGGCCAGCTTGCAAGGGCAGCCCTGCTTTCTGTGCCTTTGTTTTAGCTCATGGAACAGAAGCTTTTGCGGGATGCAGTGGCCCTTCATTCTGATCCAATTACCAGACCACAGCAGTTGAGACCTCAGGACCATTGACTCGATGAGTGTAGACTTGCCTTTGCCGAAGACTACAGTCCTGCTACTACATGCCAAGGCCAGAGTGTAGGACACGCTGATGGGAAGCTCTTCACCGGTTTCAGGTGTCACCGGTATTCACCCCAGGTTTCGCAGCTATACTAAGTGATAATAATTAATATGTCGTGTACATGTTCAGGTTTGCTATGAGGGTAATATTGTGGTGATTAAGCACTTACTTGTGGAATCGAACCAGTGACTGGTTTGCTCTGCTGGTCGTGGCCGCGATCTCCTGGTGCATGGAACCGTCGCTGGGCTTACGGCTTCCAAGGTATATAAATCTTTCAACAGTTTCAGCCATCGACTAGAGGTCTATGGTTTCAGCTCTTTGCCATCGATGATGATGGTTGGCGGCAGGACGCTGGAGTTGGAGGCACTTTTAGTACAATTATTTAAAATTAAAATATATAGAAAAAAAAGGAATAAACCTACTTTAAAAAAACTTTTTCTCTGATTGAAATTTCCGACTTCTGGCTCATTTGGACTGGTCACGAGACTATTTTGCTTAAAATAACAAATAAACAACGCCCCCTCCCCCACTATTCCCAATGTGCTTATAAATTATGAAAATCAAATGTGACTAAAAGTAAAATATATAAATATAAATTTTTAAGTATAAACACATAAACATGTTCAAAAGGTGCACCACCAGCTTAAAAATATCAATATAAAAAAAAAACAAAAGATAGGTAAAACAATAATCTCATATAAAAAATTCCTTTCTATTATGAACAACAACATTATTTTGTAAACAGGCCTTGATAAATATTTACTTTTGTAAACAACTGACTGAATGCCTTTATCATTATGTGTTACATTAAACTTTTTGATTAAGTAGGCCTATCACACAAATAATTTCCTCAGTCTTTCAGTTTTTGTTGTAGTTGACAAAAGACGATGGCTGCGCACTGAAAAGGTGTGTCTATTAAATAAACAATGACTATTATCTTTCAAAACGTTTCTCAGCTTTTTCGTACAAAACATATCAAAGAGGTTGTTATGTTTTCTATCCAACGCTACGGCCGGTACCGCACTGCGAAGAAACCGTCCCAGGACAGTTTTGTCCTGCCCCGCGACAGAATATACATGCACTGAATAGATACCATACTGGGACAAGACTGTCCCTGGACATCCCAGACAGTGAATAGATAGCGTACTGGGACAGGACTGTCCCAGGACATCCCAGATAGTTTTGTCCAGCCCCGCGACAGAATATACATGCACTGAATAGCTACCGCACTGCGACAGGACTGTCCCAGGACAAGCTGCCCCTGAGATTTGCGCGGTTATTTTATAAAAAAAAATAAAAAAGTAATGAAGTAATTTATATATAAATTATTCAATTGGAAATCTGTCTCTCTCTCTCTCTTTCTCTCTCGATGTAAAACTTACTCCAAATATTATATATCTTAATTGGCATCTTTAGATTCTTCTTGATAATCTCATGCATGAAATAAAAAAAAATTAATGGGGTAATTTACACAAATTATACTGTAGAAATCCAAATATTATATATCTTTCTTGGCATCTTTAGATTCTTCTTGATAATCTCATGCATGAAATAAAAAAAAAATCAATAGGGTAACTTACACAAATTATACTGTAGAAATATCTCTCCTTATGAAAAGAAACTTACTTTTACAATTATATATCTGTCTTGATGTCTTTAGATTTTTCTCGATAATCTTGAGCTTGAAATCACAAAAGACTTTTGAAGAGGTATTTCCTATACATTCAAGACAGTACCGCTCTTTTAAGAGATGCAAAGACTGCAGAAAAGAAAATAGCAGTTTGCAGAACTCAGAGTCTATAATTTCACCTGTGTTGAGAGGTGGTGCCATCAAGTATATGGTTTTTGTGGCAATGGGGTAGGCTTCTCTTTGTTTTAACTATCACAGATAAAAAGTCAATGGGACCGGCACATTCGTATCCCAGAGAATCTTCAACAAATCACAATTCCTTGGGACACGGTGCTACAGGACTTTCCTGTCCCACTCAGTGCGGTAATCTTTATACAATTCATTTGCTTCAAACCTGCGACAGGACTGTCCCGGGAGGCCCCGCTGCAGTGCAGTACCGGCCTAACTAAAAAAAAGTTCTTAACTAAAATAGATTTATATGTTCCTTTGGCCAAAGATTACAAATGATTACATGCTTCGAGCCCTCGTTTTAAATAATTAAATCTAAGAGATTAAGCGATGAAATACATGAAGGGCTTTCAGATCCAAATTCGACAAGGTCCAGCGGCGAGGTATAAGCACTCGCAGTGTCTAGCAAGGCAAGCGAACGGAGGACAGCTTACCGACACGACCACGTCAAATGGAGTGCAGCGACCACAGTCAAGCCATCGCAAATGTTCAGGAAGGGAAATCGTCACGATATCCAACGAACATGAGCTATAGGACTCGGCCCCGTCCAGGATAGCGGTATAGGGCACCCAGTCACGCAAAATGGCCAACAGGACGTTCAGAGTCAAACAGCGTCTAGCAGGATCAGACCAGTGAGTAGAACAAGTCACGGAGTAAAGACGAAGGTAATGGTGACTCCTCAGTGACACTAATTCCATTGAGTAGGACTTCCAACTCATTGCAAAGATTGGAAGAGATAGATCAAAATGACAACTGGGCACAAATTTGTTTACATTTGGGCTGGATGGCCTGGTACTGAGAACGTCTCGGCCAAGGCGCTCAGGGCACAGCTCAGCGTTTCGACGAGAATGTTCTTGAGGGCTTTCAAAAACTATTATGACAAAGAAGAGTCTCCAGACCAGTATTCACACGGTATGCTATAACGTATATCTAGGAACTAAGATTGATTTGCAGCAATCAGTTCATGAACTATGATCTCGGGGTGAGCTAAGAAATAAAAGCATTTATATCAACAATTATAATACACCTACCAAAGCTCACCCCCCCTCCCAGTAGTTAAACGAGTTCATAACTCAAACTCATTTGCTCGCAAACACTCACACTGACGAGCTAACTTTGACTTCCTGCAAAACATAGACTTACACATAATAATCGTAGCTTGGCAACTACTGATAGA
>BMAT01010952.1:59365-69436 GCA_019649035.1 Elysia marginata
ATTCAGGCATAAAGATGGACTGGCTTATCTTCCCTTTTGCTTATAAAATAGTTATTATTTAATTTGGTTAGGAATTGATTTAATAAACTGTTAATCTTTGCAGTTAAACTTTTCTTTGTCTTTATTGATTAAATCACACCTAAAAGAATCCTAAGGGATACAAATAAAGTTATACACTGTGAGATAATCTCTAAACATTTAAGAACAAACAAATTTACATGCTTACTCTTGAATACAGTACAAAAATGACTAGTACTGTAAACAAAATGATAAGTTAATAATTTGGTGACTAGATAAGACAACATTTTTTTATCTTCGAGTTTCCATAATTCTAAACACAACAAAAAAACTGTCATTGCCCAAAATAGAAAATACAAAGTTATTATTTTTGTTGTAGTAAAAATGGCAATAGTTGTGGAATGAAAAACAATGTAAAAAAAACCTCCCCTTTAAAGTGTGAGTCAGATTTGTCCAAGAATGTCTTGATGTAAATAGGAAACAGCAGTGGAATGGTCTATTTGGTTTTCACTAAAGCTACCAAAATAGCTTAAAAGAAATTCTTATTGCACAATTGTTGGAATGAAGTTGTAAAATAACTAATCAATGATACATTAAAAGCTTAGCTTTGAAAAAATGAACTTAAAACTTTGTAAAAACCAATGAACTCTTTTTTTTAACATTAACACATATGCACAATTCTGATGCTTAATAAAAAAGAGGTTTTAAAAATTTCTTGTTAATTTATAGCAAAAGTGAAAAAGGGATAGCAATGTTTTAAAGCATGGTTAAAGATTTATGCAGCACTACAACAATATTGGCTTTGTTGAATTTTCTTGCAAGAGAGATAAGTACTTTTTCTTTTCAAATCATTTTAAATTCAAGCTGACTTCTTCCTTCCCCCCCAAGAAACTCAAATATTGCAACATCTAAATTTACAGCTTGAAAGGTAAATGATAGAGCCTACTTTGCCAACATGTATTTTATGGTTATGTTTCTCCTACCCTTCATTAGTTAAAATATCAAGTTTAAAATCCTGGAGCAGTTCTGTGCCCAGCACTTATTCTTAAAGTTGTTGTAACATAGGAAAGAACCTGAATGGGTTACCTATAAAAAAAACAAGAGGCAGCATCCAAGCTCCTTGAAAAATTTTCAGCTGATAAAAAGAACAAAATAATCAAATCATTTTGGCAGAAGTTTGAAACGTTTTCAAGTTAATAATGTACCATTGTAGGTTCAACCAGGCAATATTAAAAGATGAGATTTAAAAAGAAATTAAAACACAGTAAGATCTTGTAAGTTGCATTGGCACAATTCTTTCTCCTTCCCTTCCTTTTCCAAAAACAATTTTTCTCTCTCTCTCTCTCTCTCTCTGTTTTGAGAATTAAGGGGTTGCGAAAAAATTGATAAAAATATCAACACTAAAACTTTTAAAACCACTCGTTTGCCTCAAAAGGACAGGCTGATTACAATTCTTTTCCAGAAACAAGGACATTGTCACAATACCAACTTGTATAGTAACACACCAATGCACTAAGAGGAGTGTTAGTGTGTACACCAGAGATTCTGTTAATATCAGTTGTGACCAGACTTCTCTGCTAGATCTCAGGCAGAGTAGAATGTGAGAGGTTCATCTTTGACGAGCTTCATGGGCTGCGCATCATTCTCTTCGTTGACCCTCACAAAGAAGAACACAGTAGCGCAAATGAGGAAAATCACCGCACCCCATGCGATGCCATAGGTCCAGTCAAATGAAAATTCAGAAGCTTCAGTGTAGAAATTTTCATTTTCCTTAACCTGAGATAGACCAAGATATAGACATTTGTGAGACAGTGAGCGAGGTGCACGTTGCTCCAACTAGCTGTGATTTAAGATCCCATTCACCCTATTTGAGTATCATGTTTTTACCTCATATCAGCACACTGAGAGGTACTTTGGTCGCCCCATATCATATAAAGGAAAAACCATAAGTATTCCTATCAGTGCAATCAGGGGTACTATCAACAACCGACCTGCTATATAGCAATATAGAGTGAAAAAATTATCCCTGATGCATAGATACGATTAGGAATAATTAAGGTTTATCATCAATAAATATATTTAAAACGTGGGATGATAAAAGTAACCCTGATGCACAGTTAGGAATACTTATGGTTTTTGCTCTATATAATATGAGGTGAAATGAATACCTCATGATGACCACTATTTCCAAAACCAATCACCCAAACCAGTTCCAATGTTTTTGAAGAATACATGGAGTTTCAGATTTATTTCCCATTTTTTACATTAAAAATACATTAAAAAATAACCCATTGTAAACTTTTGTTCCTCCCATGCGCAAATAAGATTAAAAAAAATTGAAATGTAATCTGACCGTTTTTTTGCTAGAAAAAAAATTTAATATATGTCTGTGTCCAGAAAGGGTAAAGTTACAATGGTTCCAACCCTCTTTTAACAGCATAAAAATTTTTCTTATATATAGAATTAAATCCCTATGTGTAAAAAATCTGACTTGTATTTGATTTATCTCAATTGTCTCATATTTATATTTTTACAACCACCTCCTCCTCCAAATGTATCAACATTTGCATTGAAAAAATGTTACATCTAGAAAGATGTGCCTTGGTAAAAACCTTCTGGCTATGGTAGGGAAAGCACCTCTTAAATTGATAACTAGACCACACAGTTCTTCATTGTGCTCAGCTATAAATTGTTAAAAAAACAACAACCGAAAAACCCCATGACTTTTCATAAGTGTTTTACCAGTACAACAAACTTCTTAGACCAGTAGTGGCAACCTCTTGGGAATGAATCAAAACTTTAAACTAAGTAAAAGGGTTTGCATAATAATAAAGTGGGCAGGTTAATTTAATTAGCATTGTCATTTCCATCTTTCATCTGTCTCTTGTATGAACATACACAAACGCAACCGTTCTATGGAGCAAAACATATCTGTGAGGTTTTCAGGATGGCAACTTTGCGCAGTGAACGTTTACTACACTAATATAGGCCTTTCATGCATTGATAAAGTCAAACTGCTAGACAACCTTCAACAAATCAACTAAAAAACTTCAATTTAAGAGTATTAAATTTATTTTTTTCTTGATTTCTGAGTTCAAAACCTAACATTGCAAAAAGACACCTTGCACCTACAAAAGTTTGAATTATGAGACCTCTAAATTGCCAACTTTGATTTTGAAGTTTTTTACAGTGGCAAGGCGCATGTACATAATCAACTGGAAGCATAAGCTATGAAATTAAAATATGCCCTGTTTATAGAAATAAAAGTATAGCAAAATCCATTTCAACTCAAGTCAACACCTTTAAGGGAAACGCTTGCTTAGAGTCATACGTGTTAGGCGTCATATATTTATTTATATTTTTAGAATTAGGCCAGCTCTTACTCGAAGTCTACACATTTTTTTTTCAAGATTCCACTATATTTATAGAGTCTACAACTAGAAGGAATGGAATTAACTGGCCAATATTAACCTTCACATTAATCTATCATATTCAGATTACATTCTTGTTTATGTTTCAGAAAATTGAATGCAGGTTTTCAAATCTTCCCATCAAAATCCTGGGAAAAGAATAGCAGAAAGTTAGAAAAAAGTAAGAAAGGGAGAAGGGGGCAAGAAAGACTTACTTCTTTTGTAAACATAATGGGATAGATGATGAGACAGATGACGAGGAATGCACCTGAAATGAAAAAAAAACAATGAAATAAACCAGCTTCATCAATTAATGCAAAAACTGAAAACATATGAGAATAAGCTAGACAAAAGCATGGATATAAATAATATCTGTCAGGCCACAGAGACTGACTCGTGTAATACTGTTTTAAAAAAAGGGATTCTCGTGATGATTTTTTATCAAAAATGATATTTTCCACAGCCTACAAGCTTTACTGTTCTATTGAAAGATATTACAAGATTCCCAGTTGAAAACAAAAAGGAAAAAAAAAGAGTAAAACTTTACTTTAAACTGATATTTTTTTCAACACCAATTTCAAACATCCATTTTAAAGTAATATTAATAAGACCAAAATATTATATACAAATAAGTTTTCAATGTCAGACACGGTAAATCTCTGACTGTTATTCCAGAAAAACTGCTTGGTTAAGTAAATCGGGTAATTTGCTCTCTGACTTCAATTTCATTCATAAGATTGCAAACGCCTAAATAAAAAGACAAGCAACAAAAACACAGCACAGTACTAGTGATCAACTGATTCTGTGCTTCCCAATGTTGTTTTTAGATTACATAAATCAACAGTATGCTGGGATACTAGGGAATTTCATTCTCTCATTTAACGCCATCTATGTAAAAGCAAACTGTATCTAAATCTAGCCTGCTAGTTAAAATACTCATGAAAAATTGCTATTGGGAGTTTTATTAAAACTATTGTTTAGAAACCCTCTTTAGACTAAAATCTGCTAAACACACCTAATATTTGGAACAGTGATTGTACCTACTATCAACAGCTGCCAAGCATGAATATAGGAAACCCTGCCCCCCTGAAAGATGCAACACTTTCTGTACATTAAGCCACAAAATGCAGCTCAGTGCAACTTTGTATTTTTGCTGATCACTAATAAACAACAGATCCATAAATCTGACATCTCTTTCAATCGCATTTTTACAAAACAACTTTATTTCTTCATTGTTTGCTTTGTCAGATCTTTTATAGTTAAAAAGTACAAAGTTATAAGTTGTTTAAGTCCTCAAGTATAAAAAAACAAAACTGCTGTGTTCAACCGTCCTGACAGAAATAGTTAAAAACGCCTAACAATTAACATCCTCAATACCTTTTCAGTTTTTTTTTACAGTGAGATTTCTGTTACATATAAATAGGTTGGGAGAGTCTCCTCTAGGTTAACAAGCTTATTATCTTCATACAAATACAAACCTGCTCCACTACAGAACCCCCCAGCCACCAGGTAGGGAACACGCCTGCGTGACGAGAGACCCCAGATAGCCATGGCTGTAGCTAGAACCTGAGCCAGGAGAGAGAAGAACACTAGGGCTGCACACGCTGCCAGCCAGTCTGAGGCAGAAAGATAGAAAGGACAGGAACAGTCAATCATGTCTTGCAACTACTTTCAAAGTATATGTAACTTGCAACAACATAAATGCAGGGATGCCCTCATGACAGAAAAAAAAAACCTTGAACTTTTTTCGCCTGCTTTCAGGTCTTCATACAAAATAAAAAATAATGTATGTTCAAACCAAGCAGATGGAGCCAGAATAACCTGATTTCAGCTTAAAACTTGAAAAAAGGACATCCCTGAATTGTTTAACAAATGCATTGTTGTTCTTCTTGTTTAAATTAATTGAGGCTGTGTATACTACATCAAAGTGGTGGATGCTTCCGGCAGTATATGGTAAAACTCTTAAATGTGCAAGGTCAAATAGATCAATGCGACCCTAATTCATGTGGAGCCATTATTCCATTGTAAAAAAAGTGATCTACTCCACTTTTCTGCAAATGGCCCTTTTCTTGGTTGGGAAATGCAATAAGACTGTCTGAAACAAGGAACTGTTTTCACAGCACCCTTAGCAATGAAGTTTATGATACTAGCTGGTGACTGTTGCAACCCCATAGACAGACGTTTTGTTGTGCTCAAATCACACATGGCCAGCCATGTTATTTTTGTCTTTCCTAATCCAGAAACCTTCGAGCTTTCACCCTTAGGCCCAATGCCATGTTGTAGTAGGTTGTGGTCTGTTGCAGTTGCTTGAGGGAGGAGTACAGAGTGATGTCTATGTAAGGAGTGGGAGGGAGAAGTTGCTGTCTAAGATCCTGTAGTTTAGGGCATCCAAAAAGTAGATGTTTGTTTCATATGAGAAATCATACAGTTGGCAGAGAGGTGTGTGCCCCAGATTTATCAGATTAAGGTGGAAATTCAAGAGATACATGTTGTGTTCTGAGATGAAATATTGTACATTGTTCTTTTCTCTGTGGTCGTCTGAGAAACAACATTTACATGGACAAGTTCACCTTATTACTGACCTATCATGCAGAAACCCAGCAATTAGCGAAAAAATAATCACATCATAACAATTCCCAATTAGTGAGTACCACTGTATATAAGTTGTGACTGACTTCTAAAACATAGTTGTCTGACATAAGTATTGTGAAATCAGCATAAATGAAAAGGACTTAAGAATTTAGTAATAATTGATGAAGTTTTGTTATAGTGCATCCCCTTCCATAATATGCGCAAACATTCTTTATAAAACATTAAGGGCTGTCACTCATAAAGGAAAGGAAACCAAACAAGTAATGACAGATATTTTAAACAACGATTTTTTTTGCATAATTTCCACCTATTTAAATCATGATGTGATGCAGCACCAGTTTCCAAATACTGCTTAAATTCAAAATAGACCAATAGAAATGAGAAGCACATCTTCTTTATGATGTAAGCTTACCTGCAGTGAGGCACATCTCAAAGGATGTGTGCACCTTGAAGCAGTTCCACCACAGGCCCCAGGACCTCACTTTATTCTCATGGTAGAAGGACACACTAACCCACTCAGGTCCGGCCATGGATGTTATGGTCAAGATGACAGCTATGGCTACCATCACCAGGGCGAAGATCTTCTCAGTGCAAGAAAGATAGATACAGAGTAAAAGATATAAAAATTAACGTTTGAAGTCAATCATTATAGTTAATGCTATATGTCACAGAAATTTGTTAGCCTTAATTAAATTATATACACTGCAACTAGCCTAGCAGTAGCACAAACTCTACCTTCATAACCTACAGAGGAGCAGCAGAGAAAACAGCACAACAGGGTTATTTATAAATTGAAATAAACCAATTATTATTAGCTGTTTCATGTGATTGACAAAAAACACAATGTAAGTATGATTTTTTAAAACCCTTGATCCTTCAAAATTCTAATGCTTTGTGGAGCTATTTGGAATCATCATCGATGATCCTTCAAACTAATAATGCCAAAATCATCACAAACATAACAAAATAAAAAATGACAAAATGAACACTTTATGGCCAACTATATGATGTCTGTCTTGCATCAGATGCCTACATTCTAAGCTAATACAACTAAAGATCACTATTTTTCAATGGATCCCCCCCGCCACACACACACTTTAGTATACTTTGGGTTTTTTATACTAATTGACCTAAAGATAACTTTTATGAGACAGTTACTGCTTCCTACTTAACTCCACCCAACCTTCTTTCACAACCAGTCTTAGAGAGAGATATCAAAGACTCATCATTGCAAAAAAATTTATGACTGTGCCTTTGAAAATGAAAGTTTGAACACACATACCCCTTCCTCAAGTCAAAGATGAATTTTCCTAAATGAATTGAAAAAACAATCTGAATGGGACTTAAAGTTTCACAACAAATAAAAAAAACAACAACAACATCAAGAAAAGCATTTTATTTCCCTTTACAAGTAAGATATGGATTTAAGTTCTTGTCTGAATAAGCTCATTTCCAATCACTGCAGTTGATGGAAGATGGAAGATCAAGCAGATCAAGGCCTGGTTGGGGTTTTTACTTTCAACAGTATGTAGTGCATTTAGCACAGCGTTGTTTAACAGAGATTGGTGATCTATGAATGAACTTGGTGTTAATTGCTACAAAGTGATTTACTCTTCTGCTTTTGGAGAAAACGTTGCAACACAAAAACTTGTCTTTGTCACTGTCTGGTAAACTCTAGTTCTTTGTTTCTTTTGTTATCTTCACCATCGTTTCTAGTAGATATCTAATCTTTAGCCTAGTTCAAACAGTTACAAGGTGGAGAGAAACAAAGTGTTTTTTAAGTCTTTTACTAGAAGTTTTAATACAAATGTCTTTATGTGTACAGGCTACGTTCTTATTTGAACATTTTTGTGGGTTTTTTTTCATTTTACATGTTTTGTGTGTTTACAAGTTTGCTAATTAGTTTTCCTTAGCATTCTAAAATCACATTCTAAACTGTAGAGAAATTTTGGACATATCTCTTGAACACTTGAAAAATAGGCCTAAGCCCCATAAATTAGACGAAATAATTCTAGATCTGGACCAGAGAGAGAGAAAGAGAGAGAGAGAGAGAGAGAGAGAGAGAGAGAGGCAGAGACAGACAGAGAGATTGACTCTCAAGAAGAAGCGAGGTGAGCCTTGGGCGGAAGGTCAGCTACGAGTGATAAAGGCAATAACAGAGACAGCCAATCAGATTGCCTATTAAATTCGGTGAGCTAAATTTAGACATCATCACTCTGAAGAGCTAATATTAAGAGCATGTTGACACTAATGACAGTTTGATTGTCACTCGGTAGCAATACATTCCACACCTGGCTCAACCTTAGAAACTTCACGATAACAAAATTTCATTCTTGGCCTGTTCTATATCTATATAGGCTCCAATGTAATGAAATGTAGATCTATTTTGAAATTATAAATAACAAACATTAGTTAAAAAATGAAGGAAATCCTGCCTTCAGTTTTTGCAACCATTAGCCTACATTCTTTAAGAAATCATTGCAAGACATTAGACTTCTAATCCCTAATCCTGTTGTTATTTTTTAAAATTAGACCTAGATCTAGTGCCAAGACAGACCTGCACCAACCCCTGGAGCCTCTGACATGTTACATAGGATGCAGGTATAATACAGGGGACAACCCAGTTCAGTAGTGTGTGTTCATAAAATTCCAAATCAACTGTTGTAAGCTGATGTCGTCTAACTAACTAAGCCCTCCAGGTAGTGAGCTACCCTGGGGTCCAGCGAGAGTCAGAGACTCAGACCCTCCAACTCTCCGCCATACAGCAACAGACAAGGGGTAGAGCCCAGCAGACCTCGCCCAGACTACTCAGCTTCTGTAGCTGCACTGCAAACGCTTAAATGAGGCATTTGTCAGTAGTCACAGTGGAATGACTAGGATGAAGCATGTACACTGACACAGACGCAGGGGGACACCCAGTTCAGCAGCTTGGGTTCATGACATAGTCAGTGTCTACAAAATTCTCGTAGATAACTGTTAATCTATATCTAAGCATTATTATAAAAACATTATATAGCTAGCTATATCTAAATTAGAACATACCTTGAAAGGTCTTATTTGTTGGAAATCTGTCATACCGGTGATATTCTGCAGTATCCCTGTCAAAACAATGATTCATTTACAATGATTAGTAATATGATTAGAACCTCTAGATCTGTACATCTATAAAATCGACCCTCTACAATTTAGCCGCCTTTAACACAGTTCTTGGTGGGATCAAGATCTAGAAAACTTGAAATAATGATTAGACTCTAAAACAGTAGAAGATAGACCGGCAATCTCTATCTAGATCTCAACCCAGGTCATCTTCTTGTTTACACCGGAGCCATCTTGGAATAATGCTACGGAAGTGTCAGCGGACTTCTCGGACTTCTGGTAGTGGAATTGAGCTGTCACAAATTGTTTATTGAGAGCTTAGAATAGATCGAGAGACATATCTTTTCCTTCTCCAAATCAGATTCCTGCGACTCCACCTTTCCTACGGTTCTAATTTATCTTCCTTGTCAGCTTTACACCTGTCCCCACAATAATTTCCTTAATTTTCTTCTTTTTTTTTTCTCTACATTGTTTAGAAGAACTTTTACCATGCATAACAAATATTATTAATGCATCTTTATGTATAGGTGTTGTGCCAGAGATTTTCAAAGTTGCTCTCGTCAAACCTTTGTTAAAGAAAACTGGTTTGGATACTAAAATTCTAAAAAACTATAGGCTAATATCAAACCTTCAGTTTTTGTCAAAAATTTTAGAAAAAGTCGTTTTGAAACAACTGGTTTTTCACATTGAGAAAAATAGCCTTCGTGAAACATTCCAGTCGGCGTATCGTCCAAATCATAGTACTGAAACTGCATTGTTGAGAGTAGTAAATGATCTTTTTTCTATTATAGACAATGGTTCAGTTTCAAGTTTAAATCTATTGGATTTTTCTGCGGCGTTTGATACCATTGATCATGAAATACTTTTAAAGAGACTTGAAGCAACTTACGGAATATCAGGCACTGCAATTAAATGTTTTCATTCATACTTGCATGAGCGCAAACAAATTGTAGTT
>BMAT01010952.1:136389-146965 GCA_019649035.1 Elysia marginata
GAGCAATGGGCATTTTTCGGTTATTTCTGAAAGAGCCCTCGTATCTCTTGATAAGTATCGAACTGACTTTTATTATAATTCACTCACTTAATCCTCTCCTAAGCCGTCTATCGCTTGTGGCAGTTGCTTGGTTGGTTGGTTGGTTGAATTTTAACTTCTCTTTTCAACTACAAGGTTATATTAGAGACGGCGCTGGGAACAATTGAAAGCGTGCTGCCACACTGTGATGTAAGGAGCGCTTGCACACACCACACCCATTCACATTATCCTGACACCGGTCCGACCAGACTTAGCACTAAATCCATAATGCCAGACACTAGGCGGATCAGCTGCTAATACCAATTTTAAAGTCCTTGGTTTGACTCGACCGGGGATCGAACCCGCACCTCCCGATCTCTGAGCGAGTGTCTTACCGTTAGGCCACAGAGCCGGTGTGGCACTTACAAGAACTCTTCCACTTTAGCCGGTATGTTTATGTCCAGGAAAAGAACCTTTCCTTCAACGTCCTTCTCCAAGTCTCCTTGCGCCACGTACACTTTTCCTTCTTTCCAAGAAGGGTCCATCGCACAAATCGCGTCTCATGAGCAATTCTCGTGATTCTTTGCAAATACGCTCTAGCAACTTCCATCATATCTCTGTAGTCACCTGTAAATGTAACTAATCTTTATTTAAATCCTGTATGTTTTGTCTATAATATTATCTGTGTGTAGATGATGGAGAAATGTCTGCCCGAGGATGCGAAACTGCTGAAGACGATCGACAACCATGACATGTACGCCATGATAAGTCCCCATGGGCTTGGGTGGGTTCTGGGCGTCACCAAGATCGAGGGCAGTGAGTTCTATCACAAGTAAGGATGTTATTCAGTTCATAGCAAGACAGTTTGAAGAAAAGGGATAGGTAATAAGGATAGATAGATGTAGTTGGGTTAGTAGAGGGATAAAAAGGGATGAATATACAGAAAGAGAGAGAGATAGAGAGAGAGAGGGGGAGAGAGAGCGAGATAGACAGAGAGAGACACAGATAGATAAATAGATAGATAGAGAGGTATGGGTACACCTTCCTCCGGAGATCGCACACTCGGGACTTTTAACAATTTCCCTCGACACTCCATTTACAATGAAATGCATTAAACGTACATTAGAGAAAAACGGCGTTCTTGTTTGATGAAGAAGATAGGTGAGAGCTAATGCTCAGTACAAGCAAACCTAAAATTTTATGCTATGTATTTTGGACATCTCTGCAAAACTACAACGAAACATCGATACTAATTAGGCTTCTGATACTAATTGGTACAAACTATACCAAGCATTGTGTACAAGATTGGCCTAACAATAAACTGATGAATAAAGTAACTAACTGATAAAAGAACCAATCTACTATTCAATACAGCCATGTTTAGATGATGAAGCCATGCATCAAAGTTATTTTAATTTTCATAAATCACATGCATTGCAATGTAATACCTTTGGATCATTTACATTTCAAATTCAAGCGTGCGACCCCCCCCCCTCCCAATTCCCAAACTCACCCCCATTTAATTCTAGATACCTGTCTCGTGTGTCTATGTATGGTTCGATTATGGACATCGCTTTGAGTTACCAGTGCTCTGAAGAAATCTCGGACCCGTCCGTCTTTGAGAGAGACCTGTCTGCCTGTAAAGAGGTTCAGCTCCCACCACCTTGAAAGAGTACAAAGGGAGTCAAGCTAGAGTTCTTGATAGGGAGAGTCAAACTTATAGTTGCTTCCCCTTAAATACAGCTCTACGTTATGTTTCTCCGTTGTAAGTAATGCTTTTTATCTGAAAGTAACAATGTCAACTTTTTTTTTTTTAGTTTAAAAAAAATTTGAAAATCTGATCTCTTTTTAATTTAATTATTATCTTTTTCTGAGAGCGCATTAAATCCGTCTACATCTCTATCTATCTATCTATCTATCTATCTATCTATCTATCTATCTATCTATCTATCTATCTATCTATCTATCTATCTATATTTTCCTGATAGAGTGCATGATTCAAAAGTGCTCAAATTGCCTACCTATCTAACTATCTATCTATCTATGTATATTATCTATTTACCTATCTATCTTTTATTTTATTTTCTATTTTATTCAGCTTTACTTTACTCTACCCATCTTTCTATCAGTCTGTTACCCGCTTCATTCTGTAACCTATAATTAACCTGTTCCCCTCTATATTTACCTATACGCCTTTTTTACCTCGTCACTTTTTGCTTTGCGTACATGTATCTTTTTTAACTTTTTAAAAACTTTATAATTGTTGTTTTTATTGGTTTCTTTTATGTTAAAAGTGAAAAGAGCAGGGAACATGTACTGCAATCGATATTCAAGAGTTCATGATAGCAATGTAAAAATATTAAAGAAGTTACTTTTGGTAAATAGAGTAAATTGGAACAGCAACAACATTGGTAATAATAATAATGATAATAATAATAATAATAAATAATAATAATAATAACAACAGCAAGAGCATAATAATAGAAATACAATAACAACAATATCAATAATAAATTAATCAAAAGAAAGACAATTATGATAATAATGATAATAATAATAATAATAATGATCACAAAGTAATAATAGCAAATAATAGTAATCTTTGCAATAATTATAATATTCATAGCAACAATAACAATGAAAAGAATATCAATAATAAAACACGAAAATTATCATTTTAATAATATATACCAAATCCACAATTTAGTTTTTTTTTTATCTCTGAGTTTTTCTTTAAATTCTTGCGAACTAATATTGTGGTTTATAAAAGGACCACTTAAAAATTTTCTACAGTTATTAATCTTGATGCACTTTCATTGTTTCTAAAAAATTTTCACCTCTTTTGCTCAAACAAATTTTATGATTTCCTATAAACAGGGGGATAGAAACAAGAAATGATCGAACTTTTCGGAGCATTTGTTGAAATAATAAATGAGACGACGTCTATTTACCTAATCAGTATTATGTAAAGTTGTCTAATGACATGGACAGTACAGAATATTTCATAATGATTGTCACTATTAGACTCTACTCTTGATATTTTTTAATTGCAATAAATTATAAAGGCATGTCTATAAAAATGATGATGTGCTAGTTAAATGTATGTGTGTTTAACATTAAATCTTTATATACCTCTCTTACATGTGTTATGATCTGGTGGCTTTGTATTTCAATTTTCGTACAAGTGTGTTATCTAAAAGTTAACGAGTAAAATTGTCCTGAGTGCACGGTCCTGATAATAAAGAGCGAGTGTCAATCGAAAGGTCCTCTGATTGACACCGGATAAGAGATAACCCTCTTTTGACAAATCGGTGATACAGAATGAGAAATATATTGACTTTTTTTTTTTGATCGCTTAGGCCTATAGTTCTCATTCGGACGCGTTCGAAAAAACTGTTTACACCGGTACCATTGATTATAAAGAGTTTGTTTCTGTTATAACCATAGAAGCAAGTTGGGATTTGCGTAGATTTGATGATGTTTAAATTTATTTACTTAAGCTATAAATATTTGGGTTTCTCTTTGATTTGAAAAACAACTTTTATGTTTCTGCTTTAGATGGTAAACAGATGTAAGATTTATGGCAGAATATGTTATAAGCCATCGTAAAAGAAACTCAGTAAAAGGGTGAAAACTGCGGGTTTTTTCTTCTTTTTCTATAATTATATTTTTATTGCAGAGTTTCGGATGTTAAACCTACAATATCAGCACTTTGTCAGAATAAGACATTGCTAGCTGAAAGAGCATGACACTCGACTGTTTAATATAAAATCTCAAAATTTTCAGAAAATTATACTTTAATGCTTTTTGACATGAACTCCGTCAATTATACCTTATCTCGAACACACTTAACTCCCTTTCTTGAGCTCTAAAGAGTTTTGGTTTTAACGCTCCCATCACATGTCTTTTTAAAAAATGTTTATAGGATGAGTTTTGCAGCATAAAACTATCCTGGTTTCAACTTTTAAAGTAATGATAACCGATTTCTTTCTTTTATAGTTTATTTTACATCAAAATATCAGACTCAGAATTTCCCTTCAGTTAAGAAATAGCAGCAGTAGCAGCAGCAACACCACCAAAAACTGCAGTAACAACTGCAATAGAACAACATTTAAATGTCATAATAATTTCTTTTGTAATGACCGGTTAACAGAGAAAATCTTAATCTTCAAAATGTTCAAGGCCCTGCATAGTTTAAATATGAACCCGTCGCATGATTATTATCTTCTTTCCCCTCAAGACTTAGTCAAATTACCCTCAAGCAGAGCATTGGCCTTGGCATTGATTCCCTCCGTTCGTCCTTGATTAGTATCGGCGATCATTCAAATAGCGTATTCCATCTAACTCTATTACCGACTGGGGGTTATTGGTTAACTAGCTGAGCAGTGCCTTGTCTTCAATCAGTTGTGGGTGGTCAGTCGCCGAAATCATTTCCACGCTGTGGTCAAACGGTCAAGGGAGTAATGAAATTTGGGTTTCAGTGGTTTATATGCCGGGCTCGTCATCCAGCAGTTGTGGGTTCGATCCCAAGCACAACTCATGTTGTAGTTGCCTTTAAAAAAAACCAATTTATCCATAACTTCCTCATTTCACCCACCTGTAAAATGGGTACCAGACTAAAGACATTGCTTCAGAATGCGGAATAATACTATATACTCTAAAATATTTTTTGAAATTGAATTGGTATGTATTGAACTAATACTATGTGGGAAAGGTTTAAAGTTTAGAGAGTGCATTAAGCATTTTAAGACAATAAACATCTCTATTCAGGTCTATCTTGGCAGCAGTACTGTTGTCCCTTGCATTGATGTTGCACACAAAACGGACTTTGTGGTTAGGACGAGAGCGGCGAAAGAAATTTACTCTATGCTCTCAATAAAAAGCGCCATTTTGACAGAAAGAAGTTTGCATGACTGCGACGAAGACTTCATTGAAGAAGGCTAAGTTGGTTCTCAAAGCTTCATGCAAAATTATGTACGGTGAGTACCAGGTAGCCTACCGTTGCTGTACCATCGTGGAGCTTTTCAGAAAATGCAGTACTCAACCAAAAAAGGCAGAAAAATATGTTGACATTCGAAAAAAACCAAACGATCAGAACGGCAGACAGTGCCATTCTATAAACGTAACATGCGATGCTATAAACGAGAAGACTGAAACAAAAAAAATTAAACTTGAAGCCTAACTTAGTTCAACCGACCCTATAGCAAGACCTTCTCGATGGATAGTGAGAAAAAAATTTTTCGACTTCTTAGCCTTATGCATTGTTTCAGACAACAAGCTTCTCACTATCATCAACAACAGCACTATCAAATTGCGCTATATTCGTGTGAACAATTTGAAACAAACAATAGGCAGCTACAACAAGAAAATTCTTAACAGCGACTTCTAGCAAACTATTCAACTGCATGTATCAACATTTATGCCCACTAGAAAAAAATGTGTTTAATGGAAATATTGGTATAAAGGCCACAGTCAGACAAATCAACCTAGGCATAGTAAACATGCATAATGTGCATCATAGAAAACGCATCTAAAACAAGATACCGGTACAATCAACGTATGTCAAGTTTACGACTACGACACAGTGCGCCACAAATTATAGTGAGCACATGATAATGTCAAACCTAAAACAAATCAACGATGACTTTAAGTCGTCATAGAGCATCATCGAATTTCGAAAGAATGCAGCTAGTTCTGACCAATATCATAGCTAAACCTCGAAGGTAAAATACTCTTCTCAGCCACGCCAACGAGCCAAACTAAGTACTTAAGATAGACATATAAACACCTCTGTTCAATAGTGGAGCAGTTCTAGAGATTTTCAGGTTTGCTGGAAGTACGCAACAATGATCTGGGAGGGCCTTCAAAGCGCCAAGTCACAGATATAGAACCTTGATGTTGAATTGTAAGTTGCCTATGGATCAGCAACATACGAAGTGAGCCAGCCAGCACTTAGAATTTACCATGATACATAGGGCATACATGTGATGTTAGATGAGCGTATGTTAGCGGATTTCGAATGAGGTTCTCAACAAGTGATTTAACAACAAACTGGGAAAACTTGAAAGGGAGCATTGTCACGGGATGCCCAATATCCCAATACTGTTTGTAATGTTCATGGAAAATATTGAAAGCAGCAGATGATAGGTGTTAGGTAGCTGAGAAACTCCTGCTTTCTAGCTCTACGAGTACCTTCTACCTTTGTACCAATACATAAACCTTCTAGCCAAAACAAAATGCATCTACGTCAAACAAGAAGACGCAACCGAACGGATCTGCCCACTATAATGGTGCAATTAAACAAGTTTTTATGGAGAAAATGTAGGTAAATATAGACATCTTAACATATTTACAGGCTTCTGTTACCGAGTCAGCAATTTTCTTCATTTTTATAAAATTTGGAGCCGATCACAGGCAGATAGATCAGTGCGCAAAAATGTTTAACAATAATAGCTTCAACTAAAACTACAACTTTCAATTTGATTTTTTTTCTAGGCAGTATAATCATTCCATAAACCAATGACCATTATCTACGTGGTACTACTCTAGTTGATGCAAGCAACAAAGAAAGGTGAACGGTTTTTCCCCAAAACTAGAAATATACAAGACTAAGATCAGTAGTGAATCTAATATATAAACAAAACATTTTACGTAGTCAATCTTTTCCGCACAAATATTATCGGCCCTGGAAAAATGATAGATAAGATAACTGTTTTACTTAAGGCTGCAAAAAAGTTTTTACAAAGAGGAAAGTTTAAATCCAACCTGAACTCCACTGCAGAACATGATGGAAGAGAATATTGAATGAGATTAAAACTGTAAATACTCTAAAACCAACTAACAAGCAGAGCGCTTAACCCAATCGTTGGTGGGAAGCAACAATTAAGTTATTTATATTTAACTGCAACATTTTTTATTTCAGTGAGAGCGACTAACCTTAGTCACACAGAGATTTGCAATGTATTCTACTAATCGCGTTTCGTATACGTCCCAAACTTCTCGCTAAATATAAAAGTTTTTGAGGGAGCGGGGGAGGGGGGGGGGGGTAAACACCGTTGTTGCCATTATTGATCTACAAAAGATAGTAACTTCTCCAGTGGTTTTTCCTGTATTTGTAGGATTGCCTCTGAGCAAATGTCTTGGAAATATCGAAAAAGGTCAGAAATCTCTGAAGTTTCATACGACGTACAAGAGTTACGGACCGCGCTGATGGCCGTAAGGATTTTGTTAGGGATTATTTCTTCCTTTCTTTCTGTCTGATTCTTGGACTCAAAAGTTCAGGGAAGTTTTGAAGTAAGCACCAAAGACTGATTCTCTAAAAATTTTTTTTTTGCTTTTCTTTTCTTTTTTTTTTTGGGGGGGGGAGGGGGAGGATTTTTCAAACTATTTTTAATTGCTTACAGATACTCAAGAAGTTTCAAATTATTATCAAAACATAAATAATTGCGGTGAATCTTAAATACAATTCTCTAGTGTTTAAATATAATGCAGCATTGTAAAAAAGTTATGTAATTTGCACCTTTTCTCTACATTGGATATTTTATTTTATATAAACAAAGCAGATATACTAACTTCAAAGTGAAGAATTAGAGTTTCTCAGGTAACTTCCGATACATTTAACTCAAGGACAGAAACTAAACCACATAATACACAACCGTGTTACGAGTAACACTTATTAAAAGACATGCAGTTCAAGGTCAATAGACGTTGTTTATTCATCGGAAATTGGCAATTTTCTCGAACGGGAGTTATCTAAAAATTTTCCCAGCATACGTCACTATCTATACCTTTTTGTTTTGCCTTTGTTTACATTTTCGTCTTGATCTTAGTAGAAAACAGACAAGTGGATCGATTTGCAATGCATCTCAAAATTTGTGTGAGGCGGAAACCCAGACGGACCCGGTTGGGGTTTAGCGGACGAGAAGGAGGGGGGGGGGGGGGGGTTGAGGATGCGGGCGTAGTCATCACTCCTACGGTACAAGTACACTGATGGATATTGCTTCACGAGGTAGCATTTATTGTGGCATTGTCAAGTCAATGCTAAAAGTTCTGCTTCGTTTTCTGCTAGATCTGAGGCTGGAATGGAAAAAGCAAGAAAAAAGCAAAGGGAGGAGAAGACGCGAAGCTAATACGAGAAAGAAAAAAAGGACTCTGCGAAAGAGAAGAGAAAAAGTTATGAAGGGGTGTTGGAGAAAAAGGAAGAAAAGGGGATAAGAATAATAGAAAGAATGTGATCAAGAAAAAAGGAATAAGCAGATAGAGGGAAAGTGTATGAGTGTGTGTGTAGAATCAAAACGTAAATAGGGAAATAAGGAGAAAATACATAAGACACATGGGAAAATGTGAGAGACGAAAAAGATAGGGAGAGAAAGTGGGTGTAGCGAACAAAGATAGGGCATAAAGAGGCAAATATGTATAGTGAGAAAAAGAGAGAGAGACAGAAAGGGAAAGAGAGAGAGAGAGAGAGAGGGAGAGAGAGAGAAATAAGGAGAGTTTGGGTGTATGTGTTTGTGTGTAGAAAACGATAGATTAAAAAATAGATAGATGAATATCAATTTTATGATTGCTACATTTAAAGTTTTTTTTAGACATTTTGCACTTTTGATAAAGTCTTTTTAGTATCGCACATTATTTAGCTAGGTATTATTTTTGCCCCTTAAGTACTTTTCACTGAACTGTTTTATTTTCCACCTTCTCTCTCTCTCTCTCTCTCTCTCTCTCTCTCTCTCTCTCTCTCTCGCGCGCGCGCTCTCTCTATTTTCCTATCTTCCCGCTTTCGAATCTCTATTATGACAGAAAAACAGTGTCAATGAGGCATGGAAACAATTCATTATATTTTAATAGCTAGGTCGAATCCTTTTAAAACCGATCAAACCCACCAAGAAAGCAACCAATAAATGGCCCATTAAAAACAAAATGGTAGGGGGAGATTGTCATGGACTGTTTATCTCATCAACTTAGTTCTGCCCCCAAAACCGCCCAAGATTATGTTAATAATGTAAAAATTGCTGAGCAAAGATACGTTTCCATACCAATGCACAGAAAGCAGCCACGTGAAAAGTAATCGAAAATGTTGATACCAACAGCATCTGAAAGCTTAAGATCAAGATAAGATTGAAACTGTTCGAACAAAAAAATATGTACAAACCAATTAACAAACAAGTTGGACCGAAAGAAAAAGTTATGGGAAAACATATTTGTAACTAAAACTATTAAAGAGTCAGTTTAGATTCCTGTAAAACTGTGGTCCGGTTATTGTTGTTTGTATATATAGACGACACGAACACTCGGTGTAGCTCTACTGTTATACGATAGTAATAATTTAAATTCATAATTATACTTGTGCATTGGACTGACATTAATACAAAATGATCGTTGCAGTGTCGGGAACCATTGTATTTCCCTCAACTAGTTTTGGATATGAAGAACGAGCTCTCAAAAATCAAGACATGACAGGAATCAACGCCTTTGTAATGAGGGGTTACGAAAAATGTTATTACCTGGATATAGAAAATATCGACAGAGAAGTATTGACAATAACTGAAATCACATCAACAATACTACTGTAAAATGATTAAACAATAAAAGCTTAAGTTCTCTGGGCACATAAAGCATAATGAAACGTTGGTGAAACATTCATGAGGCGAGCATATAGGGTGTTAGAGATTTAGGAAGGCCCAGTTAGCAGATGGGACTTAGACATAGAAGACTGGCTTGGAATTACTGTCACACAGGTAGGACGATTGGCACACGATAGCTGCCTGGCTTGGCATGATTGGCAGACGATAGCTGCCTGGCTTGAAATTACTGTCACGCAGGTAGGACGATTGGCAGACGATAGCTGCCTGGCCTGGAATTACTGTCAGACAGGTAGGGCAAATGGCAGACAATAGCTGCCTGGCTTGGAATTACTGTCACACAGGTAGGAAGATTGGCAGACGATAGCTGCCTGGCTTGGCATTACCGTCACAAGGGTAGGATGATTGCTGCCCGAGACAATTAAAGTGCAGTATCGGCAGAGAAAAATTTAAGTGAGATAATGCGCTTTGATTGCCCCGGACAGGTAGGAGGTTGTTCCTAAGCCGGATTTAGGACGCAAAGTCTCCAAGAGAGATAGGCCATCAGGAAAAGAAAATCTTTTTAAATGTCTTTGGTGGCCTGAAAGGGGAAATGATTTGAGAAAATGATCATGACTTTTATAATCACGTGATCATTCATTGGCGTCCTAAGGATTCTTTTGGTGCGCTTCTTTTGCTCGCGTTATGCTGAAAGATGAAGACGAGCTCGCTTGAATTTCTTTTCAGAGGAAACAAAACCACCCGCTAAGTTGCATCAACTGATCCCCTCTGGGTTTTTTTCGAGTTGGATTATCCACAAAAACGTATATTGTAGGCCTGCATAGGCTTAAAAATTGGTATGGCATGTTAAACCCGGATCGGTCGAAAATGTAGAGTGTATGTTTTAATGAGAATCGTAATAAACGACTTGATAACATTGTGTCGAGAATCAATAGTGATGCCACTATTATTGCTGTTGTTATTGATGATGATGATGATGA
>BMAT01010958.1:7819-24948 GCA_019649035.1 Elysia marginata
GATCTAGTCATATTATACTGCTGTGAGTATGAGTGTTGGAGGGGGGGGAGATAGATATGTGTAGAGAGATAGATAGATAGATAGAGAAAGAGAGAGAAATATTTGAATTCATGATAAATGTAGGCCTGCGTAGTTTTAGGCTTCAATATCACTCACTCTACTATAATATATTAATGAGTTAATATACTATTCAGCTCATCTGTATCATCGCCTGCCATAATCGTATGCTTCTCCTGGATCCACATCAACAGCTCATATTTTATCATCATCCTCATCATCATCATGAACATGAGTGACAAAATCGTCATAATAATAATCACCACCATCATCATCATCATCATCATTATCATCACCAATGGAAACCTCAGCATCAACATCAGCAGCCACACAAACAGAGAAGAAAAAGACAAAAATTGCCATTGGCAGTATAAAATTGTGGAAATTGTGGAATCTGGAGTGTCTAAGGTGAACCGCATTTGAAAACATTTTCGTCAAGAGTCTTCTGCTCCACATGCAGAGAACAGTCACTGTCACTGTGTCAGCAAAACAGCAATATTTGGGGATCAGTGCATTACAAAGAGGTGAATAAAAATACAGAAAGATATTTCAGTGGCACATATAAGTAGTCAGAGGCACGAAAGAAAAATGTCTAGATGAGAGTAGTTGGCATTATGATTATAAACAGCCTTTAAGAAAATGGATCAGGCGGAGATGGAAAGATTAAAAGAATGTTACTATTTTTAGTCTTTTGTTTAATGTGATTTTACTGGGATTTACTTATTCTAATTCTATTTATGATTACTCTTCTTTACATATTTTTAAATAAACAAAGACCCTCTCTATACTTTTGCTCTAGAGAGCAAGGAACAAATTAAGTTGTTATTTACTAAATTGTTACTTATTTTAATCAACAAAATGATCACCTATAACTTTTGCCTCGGTGCCTAAGCAAATTGCCTCAGTGCCCTCTGATTTTCAGGCCTCACCGAGGCAATTTTCGCATGCCCTTCTGAACACCTAATTCAAGCCCTGCAGTATATGCAAGTGTATTTTTTATAATATATATATGGTAGAAACTCACTGTAAATTATGTACTGCTTTTTATTTTCTCATTTTCTGTGACGTTGTTCTTAGATGGAAAATGTACCATGTTTTAAACGATCATTGTAATGTGCATTGAGCATAACAGACTGTGGTGTAATGCGCACAATAAATGTCATATTATTATTCCCATATATAATAAACCAAATTCTTTCTTTGCCTTTATAAATGGACTGAATTAGCAAAGAGGGAATTGGGCTTATTGGTGGATGATTTATAAGAGAGATGGGTTTGTAAAACTTACACTTGGAAACAGGAAAGCTTTTAAGTATTAAATAGGATCCTCTTTTAGTTCTAAAGGCTAAATTAGGAAATGCTTAAAGATGTGGGGAAAAGGGGCTTTGTTCTTTTGGGATGAAATTTCAAGGTGTAATGATTCTTCAAGGTTTGAGATGAATTTTAATTTTTTTTTATCAGGCCCATTGACAGAGTACTAGTAGAGTGACAAGTTGTGACAAACTACTGACTTGGAATTTAAGCTACAGAAAAACTGAGAAAAGAATCTGATAGTAATTTTGCGAGTTTTTAGTTGAATTTTATAGGGTCCATGGACACTAAAATTATAAATGGTATAGAGCAATCAGGGGAAAAGGGGCTTGGTTCTTTTTTTGTTTGGGGGGTGGGGGGAAAGATATGGTTATTCTTCCAAGTTTTTAGGTGAATTGTATATCGTTTAGACTCATTGGTGGAGTACTTCTAATATGTAATATAGTGACGGTTTAAAATACATACAACTGACAAGAAAAGCTACAGAAAAGGGTCCTCTTTTGGGGATGCGTATCAGGATTGAGAATGGAGGGCAAATTAATCCTTCTTCCCTGAAAAAATTGGCTTCAAATAGGAAATTTTCGTAAAGGAACTATAATTTTTTACTCATATACCATTACCAATCCAATAAAAGGGCTTTAAGGGGCTTGGTTCTTTTTTTTTCTCTTGAAACTGGTGTGGTTGTTTTGCAAGATTTGAGATTAAGTTTTTTTAGCTTATTGCGGAGTACTGATACTAAACAATGGGGGTTGGGTATAGTGACTTTGCGAGTTTTGAGAGTAACTTTATTGGGGTCATTGGTGGACTTCTTCACTGCCCCTGCTGAATTCAAAGTGCAAATTCAAAATTTTTGAAAAACACTTTTTTGCATAGAATGATAATACACAACCATATCAATTTTTAATCTAGCATCAAAATTGCACTTGGTAAAATATTTACTGAATAATTTGCCATCCAAATTTTTCAAAGAGCAGTTAGTGCAACACCACGCTGCCTCCTGCCAAACGAAGTGCAATTTTTTCCTACTTTAAACCACCTTAGCACAGTTAAGTGTTTATCCGCGCTTGGCGCTGCAAAGCGACATCCACAGCAAAGGTGGACCGAAGTGACGTCAACAGTAAAGGTGGACTGAAGCGAGATTAACTGCAAAGGTAGACCGATGCGACATCAACTGCAAAGGTGGACCGAAGCGGCGTAAATAGTAAAGGTGGACTGAAGCGAAGTCAACCTAACCTAACATCACCCTACCACAAGTAGACAAAATTTACGATAATCTAATGTACACCTGAGGATAGAATCAAAGAAAAAAAAGATTAACAGTATCAAAAACCAATATTGGGATACAAACTAAATGCAACCATTCTGAGCAATGTGTCCCAAAGCTACATCAGACCTGAACCCGAAGTGGAATGCGTAATGTCAAAGTGTTTACCAAGTATAGTATACAAACTAATCGTTACAGACAAAATAGTTTGCACAAGTAAACATTAAAATTTATCATCAAGCAATAAAAATCAAAACTTTGCCATAAGGATGGAAACAAATAAATCTGGTGATGGATTGACCCCATCTAACTTTACAAGTTACTTTAACTGTGGGTAACCCTCAGAAATCAGTAATTAGCTGAAACTAAAGCCAACCGCCTACATGTCAAAGCAATGACATAAACAAACAGTCCCCTGAGACCAAATAAGCAGTATGGCCAATACAAGTGAACCATAATTAACTATCTATTAAAAAGAAAACAGCAGCAACATTTGGAAAATGGGGTAAAACATGTCAATAACCTAATGAACTAGGTGAACTTGATTGTAATGAAATGTTGGATATATATACAAGATGACTAAATGTGTCTGCTTGGACGTTTTTCTACACAGTGGGCTTACTTTTGAACTAAAACATTTCTTACAATTATTAAAATCAAAACTTCTATTTTGGTACCAAGTTGGTTTTTTTAAAAAGGAATTGGCAGTACAAGTAAGTTTTTGGTATAAGATGAGCCCACTTAGTCACTCAGTTCTTAGTCATAGTGAAATATCTTTTTTTAGTACAAAACCTGAGTCAGCTTGCGATGAAGTCTTCCTACTAAGTTGGAATCTCTTGCGTATTGCTTGAGATTTTCTGTTTTGAGTGAATTTGCTATTTTAGTAACATGACGGCCATATTGGAGAGCTAATAGGCATAATATCTTAAAATTTTATGTTTTACCTATTTTTTAACATAGGTGTTCCCAATAAATATGTTAAATTCCATTTAAAACAAATATTTAAAAATAATGACCTATTAGGGATTTATTCTACCTAAGGCATTTCTTGGCCCAGTCAATTTTGCCTCGTTGAAACGAAGGCAAGAAGGCAAAAAATTATTTTAATTAAAAACCCATGGATCTGGAATTGTTTTATGAATGGGTTTAGTTTGATAGGCCAGAAGATCAAATCTCTAGAGGTTTACTTTATTTTGTCAAGGCTAAATGGAAGGGACCACAAAACTTAACAAGAGCCAAATTTTTGAAGGGACATGATTACTGTTTTGTTGTAATATAATTAAGCCATTTTCATAAGATAATTAAGCCATTTTCATAAGAGCTTTTTATATGAACGGAGTGTTATTCCAGGTTCAAAATTCATGCATGTTTTGCAAATGAAACACTGTTACAGTTTACAAAATTTTATATTTTAAGAATCATTTTAATGGGTTTTTTTTCTGCAGAAAAAAATTCTATGGTATTCTAAAGAGACTTCTGTAGAATTTTGAACTTCAAAAAGTTTTGTCCAAACACAAGATCTATGGCCACTAAGTTGATGAAAGATGAATTTCCTCTTCACTGGATGGTATGGCATAATTCCTTCCGTGAACTTGATGCTGAACTGGAAAAAGAAAAGGTAAATCTGTCAGGTATCGTCGGTGTTTTGATAACCTTTTCTGTGACCTGGCATTTATAGCAGCCATAAATACATTTTCAGTGACATAGAGTAGCCAGAGTTAAACCCTGATGCTCAAGGAATTCCTTTAGATTTTTATTTTACATGCAAGTTCCTGTTTTTTGTTTCATTTTCTTACAACATACATGAATGGAATCTATTTAGTATTGGAGCTTTGACTTGTAATACACCTGAGCCTTGACTTAAGCAAAGCAATCAAACAAAAAACAGAAACAAAAGTTAGCTACTTATGCTCCTTGGGGTCGTTCTAAGGAGCAGAAAATAGGTCACCTGATTATGCACCTTAGGGTTGGCCCAAACTTCCTTAACTTCAATGACAGACAAAAATCTGTTTTTTAGGAGTTGGTCTTTTGTGAGTCAGGTGATGCATAGTCACTCCATCCTACAAAATTGATCAACTATTGATATGAAGGAGGTTATTTTCTTGCAATAGCATCAAAGCATCAGATTAAAAAAAAAGATCTATTTATTCCTTGTGTGTTGAAGTTTTATTGAACCGAAAAAAAGTTCTGCCGTTTTTTTAATACCATTTTTTGCTTGACTACTCCAAGTTGAAAAATTTCAGCTTTTCACTCTAGTTTTACTTTTTGGCTGGTGGATAAATGAAGTGCAGCTATCATGCTCTAAATAAACCCCCTTGTCATACTTGGTCTAAATTCAGCATTCATGATTTGTATAAATGCTTATTGTTTGCCTGTGATACACTGATATAAATCTTTATTGCTTTACGAAAAGCGTTAGTATTTAGCAGGTACATGATCGTTTAATAAAAAATTTCAGCAATTCAAAAAAATTTTTATTATAAATATTATCTTCAATTGACAGTCTTTCTGAGTCACAGAATAAAATTAATTTAGTTTTCTGTTAAATTTAGAAAGCTTCATTGAAAATCAGGCGTGGTGTGAATAACTAGCAGCTGTATTGTAGGTGATGTCTGAGCTTTGATTGTATTGGAAAATGTCTTGCATTCTGTCCAAATGTGTCGCAAGTCGAAGTGCATAGTTTTGAAGTATATAGGCTTTCAAAAAATTGAAAATTAAGTGGGTGGTCACAAGTCAAATTTTTTGAACTTCAGATATTGACAGTAAAGCCATTTCTTAACAGTTTTCACACCTGATCCATGTTGAAATTCATGATTTATGTGTTTAATTTTAATTGGTCTGGTTGCTAAGGCCTCTACACCTGTATAGTAATAGTTGTCTGAACTTGAAATGCAATTTTCTTGCCTCTCTGAAATTTCACAGGTCCTAACCCTGCGAACTTCAAACAGCTGTAACTTCATACAGAAGCATGATATAGCTTTCCTGTTTGTTGTATTTGAAAGTTGAGAAAATCAGCTTTTTTGTGATATTAATATCTGAATACCTTCCAATTTTGGCTTAAGACTCATTTGGACTTGCTACAAGACAAATCTTCTATCTTTTACAACTTAATATCTCCATAGGCACAACTAACTAAAAACAATTATGATATTTTTTTTCTTTAGAGCAACCTAGAGGCATTAGATCCTAGAGGTCGCACACCTTTACACTTGTCTGTCTCACTTGGTCATCTAGAAAGCACCCGTGTACTCCTTAGACATGGAGCAAATGCAAACGCTGAAAACAAAGGCTATTGGTCAGGTGAGTGTCCTAACAAATTGGTTTCTGGCTGTGACTTCTGGGAATACTTTGGCATTTGTCTTGAGACTAATGCAAGTGCATTGTATGTTGGAATATCTTATTTAGAAAAGACCCTTTAAAATTCTCTTTTTTATCCTTATGTTTAAAAAAAAGAAATATTTTAATGTGTTTTCGCAAAATGTTGATACTTTCATGGAATTTTTCAACATTTGAAAGTTTTTAAAAAATTGTAAAAACTAGCATCGTCTTATGATGTCAAAACTGCAAAACCTGACTCAATTGCACTGGTTATGGGAACTTTCACTCCTGTAGCTTTAGGTGAAGAAGCAGTGCAATGAAAGTAACCTAAGTTATCTTAAAGTTGTGATGAAAATATTGTTTTTAAGTTGCATGCAATAAGAAACTAAGAGAGGCACTGCTTGATAAATCCAGCTTTTGGGGCTCATCTTTTCCCCCCTGTTTACTATTGAACCTGTTACTTGCTGAGCCTAAGATGATATTGAGTTCCAAAAAAATTCTAAATAGTGCTCTTTATGTAATGTTGTTATTTATAGGCTGTGTGGTAATATTTTATACATTTTTATTTCTTTGAACTTAATAAAACATTCTTAAACAAATACTTACAATTTATTTCTTTGAACTTAATAAAACATTCTTAAACAAATACTTAGAATTTATTTCTTTGAACTTAAACATTCTTAAACGAAAACTCAGAACATAGTCATGTCCGAGGGGCTGTATCATAGAAATCAAAGGGAACTGGTCCAACTTTTTTTGTGCTGTCAAATCAATTTCTGAAAGAGATTTTGCCCTTTCATCGTCAGCAGTAGCAACGTAGGCTTAGTAGTGCCAATTTATTTCAAAGTGAAACTTAATTGTTTTTTATGCTTAGCTTCATTTTATCTTTTAAGCAGGCTCGGAATCACATTTCAGATTAGCATTAAATTAATTTTTTTTAAAAGAAAAACCATTGAATGGAGAGAAAACCCACTTTCAAGTGGTACTGAAACCTGTATGTTTAGCGACCAATCAAATCAACCATATGTTGGAAATTTTAAGAGAAAACACCTTCTGAAAGTCAATTAAAAAAAAAAATCGTATTATATTTTCCCAAGTTATGTTAATTTTTTTTCTTCAATTTTTCAACGTTCAAAATGACAATGACTTGTGTTGTAAAAATTGCAACATTTGTCTTATTTGGAGTGGTTGTGATACTTAAAAGTGAAATAAAAAGCGCAGTGCTGAAAAAGTTATATTTTCGATTGGAAACCACAGCTCAAAATTCTCTAATTGAAAGGTTAGCTGCTTTCAAACCTTAGCCCTCATATATTTATGAGATTTCCTAAACTGTTTGTAAACAAATATTTCTAGTTCTCCATGAAGCTGTGTGCTCAGGGGATCCTGAACTTGTCCAGTTGGTCTTACAACACAGAGACTTCCAGAGATATTCCAAAAGGACTGTTGGTGTTCCTGATCTACTTAAAAAACTAGAGGAGGTAATTTTGATATTATTGCAACAAAAAACGAAACAGAACAACTACTATTTTTTTTCTAAAATTGGAATACAATTTTGACAAGATATTATTTTTTAATCAAGTTTTTTGTATAATAATTAATTAGTTTTTATTTAAGTTAAGAAAAATTGATTAACATTTTCATTATTCTGATGTCCATAATACACGCGGGGGAGGGAGGTGAGACTAAGACTGTGAGAGGAGCAGTATGTTGCGCCACTGAAAAGGGACCAGTAGGGTGGCATTGGTATCCACAGACCTTGATGCTTAGCTTGTGAAAAACAAAGGGCACCATACGAACACACACACACAAGACAAGTGCGGGCGGTGGCAGCGATGGTCACTTGATTCGGGAGCGCATGTGCGATAGATCTACAGGCCTACACTGTAGAGAGAGAGAGAGGGGTGGTTGTGGAGCGGAGGGGGTTGGGGAGGACAGAAGTTGAAGGGGTAGAAACTCGTGTGTCTAGGCCTGTGATTTTTGTACTGTATGTAATGCGTATCCATTATGGCACTAGCCTAGGCCTACAGCATAGAGTTCTAGGCTTCAATGTACTTTGCTAGATTTTGGTTTGGACTTTGAATGATGCAACTGCAAGGCCTCAGCCGCCTCATCGCGCTGGGTTTCTGAACACTCTGTTCTCGTTATTACGGAGATTTTTGTGGCTAAGCTGACTTAGGTTCTCGTTATTCCCCCAAAAAATTATAGGGCTCAAATAGAGTGAAAAACGGGGATTTTTATATCTCTGTTTATACCAACAGTTGTCGTTATTCTAGTTCTCGTTAAAAATGGGTACCACTGTAATTTTATATCACAACCATGAAAATGAACTTTCTGGCGTGTTTAAATTCTTTCTTTACCTCATCTATCTCTTCTCAAAGGGTTTCGTTTTCTTTCTGTTATGCTTTAACACAATCCTACACAGTTTTGGTCATGGAATATTTAACACTGTATAAATCACTAATCTAAATTTCATCTCTGTATTTATAATTAATACAAGTATATTTGTCCTACATTCAATCAAATAAAGTAAAGTTTTGAAAAAAGAAAGGCAAACAAAATAATTGTAATTTTGAATAAAGTATTATATTTTTTAAAAATTGAAGAAAATTATACCGTATACATTAAAAGTTCATTAAATTAATTATCTTTCTCAGTGCAGCAGTACTAAAGTTTACTTATTAACATTCAGTCACCAGATTTTTACGTTGAGATGAAATGGGAGTTCACAAGTTGGGGTGAGTTTAGTTTTCTTTTAATAAGTGATGTTGAAAGATGTCACATCTATCGCATACCTGTCACAATTCATTTTGTGTATTCAACATCTGGAACAATGTCTGTTGAACTAATTGATCCATACATTTATACAAATTGAAAACATGTAACGATTCTACCAATTGGTTCAAGTTGCTGGCTGATTGTCCAATTTAATATGCAAGAAAAATAACTTATTGGGAATGAGAATAGAGCACAAAATTATTGTTTTTGCTTATAAGCAATTGACTTTAAATACGGAGTTTGCCAATAGGAATGATAATTTGAGCTCTAATCTTATTCCCAATTGGTTATTGACTAGATTTTGACTGTTTTTTTTTTAACCTCATGAACCTCGTGAATTTTATCAGATCACTTAGGTAGATGAGTATTGAAGAAAACAAATTGGATAGATCAGCAAGACCTCTTAAATTCCTTTAAAGGAAAGTGGTGTATGGATTTTCTCCAACTGAAAAAAAAACCAACTCCATTGTTTCTCAATCTTTCAAATATAATAAAAATAAAGATATAAAGATACACATTTTTCTAAAAAACATATCATATCTTCTTATCACCAAAGTCTGCAAACAGATTCCTTTTGTGTGAAGCTGTGGCACAAACAGGTGACTGCTTTTTATTCTTTCACTTTTGAGTTAGCTACTTTATTAATTTATCTTGTCAAAATGAAGCTTTCTTGTGACAAAATGACACATTGTATAGCCCAAAAGTAATTGCTGAATTTTCTTCTTTTTCCAGTACCTCTCATATCTCGTATGTGTCCCAGTGATACATATAAAGTTTGGAAGAAAGGTAAGAAAAAAATTTATTTTGTTGATTATTTTTTATTTTTTTTCGAAGGTATTTCTATTTAATATACTTATATGACTCAGTTCTAAAATGAATTATATTAATGCAAGCCCACCAATTGATGTATGGTTCTGTTATACACTGATGAAAACCCTGGTTTAGCCTGACTTCTAGATAAAAATCTAGACATAGACTAAATTGATGTTATTTATTGAGAAATAAATTGAGAGGGTCATAAAATCATAATCTGTTTAAAGATATCAAACTTCTGAATTATCTTCTGATTTATTGCATAATATACTGAGCGCCAAAAGAAACGTAACATGACATTCCTTATTTTCGCGCCTATGCACGCTTTAAAGAAAGGTAAAAAATGAGTTGATTTTTTTTTGTGTTGTGAGTGGTAACATATCTGAACATGAGTTCAGGCACACTCCCCAGTCCCGTACGTGGTTTGCCAGTCAAGGTGAGCAATTTTCGAAAACCCTGTAAAAAATGTAAAATCCGTGCGTAGAAAAACCATGTGGTCGAGATTCTCAAAATTATACACAAGGGTACCTTACAATGTGCCCAAGAATTATTCGCCATTTGAACGATTTTGTTTTTACAAAATGCCACGCTTATCTGAAGTTGATCGTCAACGTACTTTAGGACTGCTCCAAGCAGGTCTTCCTATCAATGAAGTTTCCCTCCGTATGAATGTAAACAGGGCGACGGTTTTCAGACTCAGACAACGTCTACATGAGACGGATACGGTGAGTGATCGGCCCCGTTCTGGGAGGCCTAGGTGCACTACGCAGAGACAAGACAGAAACCTTGTCAGAAATCATATGAACAACAGGTTTCTTTCAGCTTCAGCTTCATCACGTCAGACAAGAGGAAGAAATAATCAACGTATAAGTGCAAACACAGTAAAAAACGTTAATCTACCTCTGGCCTACGTGCTTGTCGCCCATACATCAGCCCCATCCTGACCCAGCGTCACCGACCCCAACGTACGCTATGGGCCTAGGAACATGCCGCGTGGGATCGCATCCAATGGCGAAGTGTCGTATTCAGTGACGAATTCCGATTCTGCAATGACCATGCTGATGGCTGTGCACGTGTATGGAGAAGAAGCGGTGAAAGATACCAAGCAGATTGCGTTAGGGAACGTGACAGGTGGGGTGGAGCATCTTGATGACGTGCTGCTGTACTGGAAGCTCAAGGGGGGTACACACATTATTAGCCAGAGCTTTTCTTGATTTGTAATTAAATTCAAAAGACTTATCTACTGAACAGTGGTCAAAATTTCTGTATAGTTTGCATTGTGGAATTTTACCATCCTGTTTTCATAAAATCTACTTTATTGAGGGTCTTTTGTTTCAATCTAATTTCCTCGTCCTCAGAGGCCATAGATGAACGTGACGTTATTTTAAGCTGAAAAAGCATTAAATAACCTTCAAAATGATGTATCACATGTCCCATTTAACCCCTTGCAGTTTTCAATAATATATAATGAAGATTCGATGTTGCGTTTCTTTTGGCTGTCAGTATATATCCTGCTTGTTTGAATTTTAAAGGTATAACTAAATTCTTTGCTTTTTTTTAAAGAAAAATTGTTATCTTAGAGGAGGTCAACTAAGTTGATGAATGTATATTAAATATAAGTAAAGAGATTATGCTTAACTGAATCACTGTGCACTTAAAGCCAAAAGGTTTGATAGGGTTGAGCAGATTTGAAAGTATTAAGGTTATAACTATTATTGTTAGTATTATTATTACTTTAGTTACTCCCCTGTGCTCAGAGGCTTAGGAAGGATGAGTTAACCTCTTTGATGTCCTCTTACCACAGGTTCTAGTGTCCGCATTGACACTACTCTTTTGGGTTTTGATAATCTGACCTGGCAAAGAGGCAGCCGCAGCTATATTTTCAAAGTTACAGGTAACCCATAAGCTTCCACTTCAAAAATCTTCAGTACATTTAGTCATTTTTTACTTGCAGGTATAAATCTACTGCAATTATTGAATGGGTTTTTTAATCTGAAACTGACTCTTGTGTAAGTTCTTTTAAAAGTGAGGGGAATGCATTAAAAAATTAAATTTTCTTGAATGTCACATATCTGACACAGGATCGTAAACTAACAAAAATTCATGTCTGTAGTAGAAAAAAGGGTATGCTTTCATTTCAAAGGAGACAACACAGCTTCTATCATGGAAGTGGATCATGATCTTCATGAGGTGTATCAAGAGACGATCCGAGTGATGCCCATGTCTGCTGATCCGTCTGTAATGCGACCCTCGGAGGAGGCTGTTGTGGCAAGGCTTACGTCGCCTGCTTGCACCACCTATGTAGATACAAACAGAATCTCTTTTGAAAGGTAACACATTATGCCCGCTCTGAAGTCTTTACGTTTTCCAAGAAACAGACGGTTAGAATCCAGATAACAACTAAGCATGGTATAACTTTGACTTACAATTTTCTGGATTTTCATGATGAATGGAAATTTCTTATTGATTTTGGAAATTGATAGATTATGAACTTGTTATTGACTCCTTTGTTACTAGCTCAACAGCTGTGGACCGAAATAGGTCAGCTTGGTTAATGACAGTTAATATTAAAATTTTTGATAGGTCTATAAATCACTTGATTTGAAAGTTTTTTGCCAGTTCTTCATCTGGATCACCTGATTTGCGTATTTCTGTAACATAGTTCTCTAGATGAGGCTTTGTTCTTCTGTTAGTCATCAGGTTTTAAATGATGTGCTATCGGTCCTTTCAACTGTAATATTTCCATTAATTTCAAATTTGGGTTAAGTGGCATGCTGTTGATACACTGTTACTGAACTAGCAAAATAGCACATCTCATTTTTTATAGTTTTGCAATAATTATTTCTCTGACATAAATCTTCTTCTTCTAGGATGATCCACTTTGGACTTTGCCTCCCACACAAGCTGCCCGAATTTTTTGTTTGTCATACACTCTTTGACAATCTTCAGTTGTTGTCATTTTCAGCCATTCTGTAGAGCTTCCACTATTCCTCCTACCTTCTAGTGTGCCCTCCATGCATAGTCTCTTAAATGTGTCACATTGTTTTGCATAACCAAAGTATTTAAATTTTGTCTCTTTTTCTGGTTTATGAGTTGTACTTTTTCCAGTCAGTGGTTTTTAGAATATTTTTATTGCATTGTTTTGGCTGTCCATGGGACACTTAAGAATTTTTTTTGTAGCATTTTATTTTAAAAAACCTGGATTTTTCCTCTGTTAAGGACCGGGCAACTGTAAATGCAGACCTACCTTTAATACAGATTGAATCAGTATTGTGCAGATTTTTCTGACAAAATATAAGAAAGTAAAGTTTTCTCGATTTTCATTACAAAATACTGATTTTTTACTGCTGGGTTACTACCACTTAATGGGACAAAGTTCAGAGGTATTTTTCTAGTTTTTACTATAATCTGAAAGTTATGTTATTAGTACTAGTATTAGTACATGTATTACAATTGTTACTGTAGACTTACTGTACTGCATGAAGTATGGAACATATTATTGAACTAGTTTTCCGTTTCTTTTCTGTAACAAATCAGAATGGCTGTTATTAAAATTACATTGCTAGTGCTTGTGGTAAAAAAAATTGTCAAAATTTGTAAGCACCTGTCCGATACATGGTCATACAGATTTTTTAACCCTTAATACAGATTTTTCAGGTCCATCATTCTAACTTTCCATTTTGGGGAGTGGCAGGTCTGTAAATGCCAACAGAAAGATGTACATAAGTTTATAAATCTCAGCTTTATACTTTTGATTGACTCTTTCAAAGAATCATCAATTTCTTCATCTTTTCCATTCTTCTGATTTCTGTCATATGTTTCCCATCTGCAATGAAGAATAAGCCAAGGTAGATTGAGTTAATGACATTCTCTTGCTGGTCACTATCAACCTAAGTTTGCAAGCTGCAGCTTTTATTAGAGTCAGTTATCTTGGTTCTTTTTGCATAGTGAAAGGTCCTTTTCTTCACTGAGTTTGTTCACTGATTGCAATAGATTGTATAGACTATGTGCTGTATGGGATATAAAAGGATTATTATATGATGTTAATAGCTTTATTTCATGAGAGTTGCCTTTTTCATTTTTCACATTGGAGAAATATAACTCAGCGCATCTTTACTCTTTCTCTACTGTTAGATGTATACAGTAGAACATTTGTACAGCAGAATTTTTTTCCAGAAGAAAAATTCCGTTGTAGGCAAGTTCCTGCAATCATCAAAGATAAGCTTAGATCATCATCTATGATCTTGATATAAAACCCCCAGTGCCTCTCACTCATCACTGGACCAGCCAATGACAACGCTGCAGCCCCCCATTAATTTAGCTTCCACTTAAAAACCACACTGATTAGTCAACTAGACAAGCAAAGGCATGCACAAACCTTTAAGCTTTAGCCAAGCCGAGAGAATGGGCGTACAGTTTTACCTAGGCTTTGACTGCTGCAGGTACTGAAAGGTTCCTTTCTCTTTATTTTTACTATAATTTCACTAAAGCTCGCCTGATTTCTCCTGCTGTATCCAAGTTTGGCCTGCCCCTGCCACATTAAACCCATGCACATGTAATAGACTTTATATAGAGAAAATAAAAGGGATTTCTGCAAAGTTATGCTGTGGGTGTGTATTATTTTTGCTTCTGTGTATTCTTAACTCTTGTTGTAGTGTTTCTTCTAAAATGTGACGTAACGAAATGATAGTGGTTTAGCCAAAATTTTTTAATCTGACTGATCCAAAATCATCAACCATATTATTTTGAAAAAATTAGAAGACATAACAAGAGCAGTCCAGCTACCAAATATAAAAATTCATAAAATAGTGACAAGTTGATTCAGACCAATTTCTAGAAATCCAGATCATTACAGTGACAATGTTGACTTTTTAGTTCATGTTTATTCTTCTTCTAGGTGTCAGGTCTGGCGCAGACATCGACGATCAGGGATTTCCTTGCCTCTCTGTCCTCAGTCTGTCGGAATATGTCAAGCTTAGATAGGCTCTTGTTCGGTGTGGTGATGAAGCGCGACAGACTGTCCATGAGAGTCTGTCGTTGTCGTCCATGAGCGCGTCTTCCTTCCACTTTCCCATGCAGCATTAGTTTTTCCAGACCGTCGTGCCTCTTTATATAACCAAAAAATTCCATTTGTCTTTTTCTTAATAATCACAACAGTGACCTATCGGTATCGGTCAGGCGCAAGACTTCTTCTTTTGTTTTCTTCTCTGTCCATGAAATTCTAAAAATTCTTCGGAGAAACCACATTTTGACGGCCAGCAAACGTTTCTCCTGTTCTTTGCTAAAATTGTCCAGCACTCGCTGCCGTACATCAAGACTGACCACACATATGCCTTGAGGACTTTGACTTTTGTTCCAAACTGAATGTTCCTGTTTTTGAATATGGCTCTCATTTTTGTAAATTTTTATACTTCTTTTGACATCGCTATTCTTTTCTTAATTTCTTGATCACATTTAACATTTGCAGAAATTGTAAAGCCAATATACTCAAGTTTTTCCACTTTTTTGATTGTTGTGTTTTTGCACTGGGTAACGCAATGGGGTTTGACTTGCTTCTTAGATACTACCATGCATTCCGTCTTCCTTGCGTTGAGCTGGAGCCCCATACTTTCACTCTCATAGGTCACAGCAGAAAGAAGGGCTTGCAAGTTTTCTTGGGAGTTGGCAATGAGAACAGTATCATTGGCGTATCTCAAGTTTGTAATATATCTGCCTCCTACTTTGACACCTTCCATATCGGTGATATTTCGTAGGATTACCTCGCTATATAGGTTGAACAGATATGGGGATAGTACACAGCCTTGTCTCACACCTCTTTTGATTTCAGTAAAATCGGTGTATTCCCCATCGATGCGGATTGCAGCCACTTGTTCCCAGTAAAGATTCCTGAGGATTCTGAGATCTTTGCCATCAATGTTCAGTTGATCTAATATCCCGAACGATTCCGAATGTTTCACCTTGTCAAAAGCTTTTGAATAATCGATGAAGCAGAGGTAAACATCGCGTTGGACTTCAACAGCTCTTTCCATAAGCACTGAGTGTGAAGATAGCGTTTCGCGTTCCTTTGTAGGGTATGAAACCAAATTGGGATTCTGCTATTTTGGGGCGAAATTTGTTTCTAATTCGGGTCATGACAACTCTAAGTAAAATTTTGGTGGCATGACTCATGAGACTAATTGTGCAGTGGTTTTTTCACTCAGTTGCGCCAGGCAATTTTTGGAGTGTTATGAATACTGATTTTTTTCAAATCTGATGGCCTGTGTCCTGTGTCGTAGATAAGGTTTAGAAGTTCAGTGAAGTGGACTTTATGTTTATAGATAGTCTTAATAAGCAAAATGCAAGATCGTGCAGCAGCAAGATTCATTTATGCTTGAAAGTTATTAGATCATTTTGGTAGTAAGACTTGGCTGCCTCTTGTTGCCACTTGTTTCCTTTGTCTTTCGACTTTATTATGAGAAGATCGAATGAGGGAAACGATGAGGAATTCAATGGACATTAATAAGTCAGCTTGAGGGCTTAGACTGAACATATGACATTGCATTGCTCTCCCACAATCAACAGCACTAGCAGATAAAAGAGAAGACTGCCACCCTGAACACAATTTTGAAAAGTCAAGTACTAAAATTTACAAAAACAAGACAAAGATTCTTAAGTTGAGGCAATGATTCTTTTTTTCTTTTTACCCAACATATCCTGTAGCTATTAAAGGGCTCATTTTTTTTTACAAAAGGATGAGACTTAAATTTATATAATGCGTTAGGTTTCAATCAAAGATCCCAAGCACAGTGAGGCAGTATTTACTTTGATCTTGATTTGTTTGATAGTTGACCCTTTTTCTTTAAGATTTTTGTTAGAAAACTTTTTTTAAGGATGATTATAGTTGCACATTGCTGAACGCAGTCTCAAGGCATGTATTTTCCGCCTCCCCATCATTTTGATTCTACATTTTTTTTTACTTTTTATATTAGGAGCAAATCGGGCATCTGGGGGTGGCGTAGTGACAAAGTAGAACCAGTGAATAACTACGATTGTAAGGTGAGTTTCAATGTTCTCTTTGTTATGTACTACCGAATGCAGGGTTTGAAGAAAAGACACTGACTGGCCTATATTGAAATAAAGTTAAAAGTTGCCCACTGCATGAAGCATATTAACTGTATCTCCGTTAAATTCATTCATAAACTGACCAGTTGGTGCATAATTGATTTAATTTCGTTCCTCGCAAAACTCTTCAGCTCAAGCTCTATTTTTTAGTTTAGTGAAATACATCCTTTGTGCCTCTGCCTAATTTTTGCTCAGAAGAATAGATACCCTATATGAACCATATGTACCATTTGTGTGCAAGGTAGTTTGCTTGCTTGATAGCTAGGGGAAAGATTTTTTTTGTTTTTGTCTAAATTGAATCAAAGAAATTGAAAGTTTTTTTAAAAATAGAAATTTAGCGCCTCCAAAGTGTTTGACACAGTCATAACATTTTGTGGGAATCCAGTGTTTTGTTAATACCTAAGTGACCAAAGCTACAGCTCTGTCCTTTCCCCAGGACCGGAGCTACAGCTCAATTCTCCTCCCTGGTTCCAGAGCTGTAGCTAAAGTT
>BMAT01010958.1:28919-41855 GCA_019649035.1 Elysia marginata
AAAAAATTTCCTGCTTTTTTCTCATGAGCTTCTTGCATCCCTGAGTAGTTATTTGATGAATCAAAGAGCCATTTGAAGTATTTATCTTGGAAGAAGTTTTATGAAGTGACATAATTGCTATTTAAGCTTTTTTTGCAAAAGACCTTTTAAAATAAAAAAAAATTAAGCTTCATCATATAAAATTATTCTGGCAACAAAAAACAAATTTACAATACTTCCATTTTTCCTTATAATTTTTTTTATTCACAGCTTTTACAAAAAAAAATATTGTTTCAATGATTCTTAGCTCTTTTTAGATCTTTTTAGATTGTGCTGTGAAATACATGATTAAAAATGAGCATCCCCCTCTTTGTTACATTTGTAACTTAATGATGTTAGTCTGATGGATTTTTTATAAGCCTGTTCATCATTGATGTACCATTGTAAACAGTAAGTTAATTTTTGAGGAAAAAAATAAGTTTTACATTGTGGAGCAGTGCTGATTTTTAATTAACTAGAATTTACTTAAATTGATTGGAAGAACATTCTCTTTAGAGTTATATCTTGATTTAAGAGCTGAATAGATAGCTTGTTCTTTAAGTACCAAACTTAACCGATTTGGTAAATTGTGGTAAAATGCTCATGAGATGCCACTTGGAACAAATGCAAGTTGATGACCAAGGCAATATTGATGAAGTTTATTTCTAAATTTGCTTTGTGTGTTTGCAGAAATCCCTTTATTCCATGTCCTCAATGCCCGCATCACGTTTGGGAATATCCAAGCCAGTGAAGAAGAAGCTCAATATGTGACCACCATCAAGTCAGAAGAAGAAACCACTAGCTGCATAGACGAGGAATGTTTTGTTCCTCCTGAAAACTACGGAAGATTAGGTAAGAATGGCTATAGGATTGCAGTACTCAGAAATTAGACTTCATTTCATTTTGAGTAGGTTGTGTTGATAATTAAGTTTGAGACAGTGGTAAACTTGCTGTTTTTTTTGTTGTTATATTCAACGAATATTTAACACAGTTCTGACGTCTTTTAAATTTATAACTTTAATCTACACCATAGATTTTTTTATTCTTTATTACGGTGTTTAAAAAAGTTATTGAAGAAAAATACCTTAACCCTAGAAGTGTCCATATTAATTTTTGCGTCATAATTTCCATTAGCATTAGTGCTTAAAAAAAAAAAATTCCCGTTTATAGGCCGATTTAATTGGCGGGCCGACACTTCGTGGGTTAAAAAATGTTTGCAGTACCTCTAGGGGTTGTTTGAAGTGAGCTCTTTTCCATCTGCCTATGTCATGAGCTGTCATACTCTGGAGTAATTGGACAAGACTCTTGCTTGATAATAGGAGCATTATTTGGTGTAGAATTGTTTGATCTTTTTTTTGCAAATCTGGCAAAATGATACCACCTATGTACTAGAAGGTCAGTTTCTTTCTTGTTAGACTACTGGTAAGTGCACAGTACGAGGTCAAAATTTTGTTAATACAGAAGGAATTACTTTAGTATTCATACATTTTTTTTACAGTCCTAATTATTTACATTTATAATTATATACAGTATTGTGCTGTAGAATATGACTACTTCTTCTTTTAAAAAAAGTTCTGAAGCAAATGGCGTTTATTGTCCCGATATTCAGGAGATGAAAAAACATGCTTATACATGCAGATAGGGATTATGAACGAAGAACAAAAATCCTGTCCAAACATCGCAAAAATTAGTTGAAATATTTCTCTCTGATTTTCAAGTTATATTTGACTTGATCGCAGGCTTGAGATTGCCTTTGGGCCATTCAAAACATTGCTGATTGTTCCTTTTACTTCAAGAAGACTTATTTCACACAGTCTCTTTTCTTTTTATGGTGTTTTCTCATCGCAGAATATAATGCAAGGCTCCATAAAAATTTCTTTTCTACAGAGAGCATGGCTTCCTCCCACCTTTGTCTATATTTTTCATACACATCTATTTCTTTTGCAATCTGCAGTAATTTTTTCATCAATTTTAACAGCATCCCCTTCTAAAAATATGTGATGCCTCATAACCAGACTAAAACAAGTATGCAAATGTGGAGGGGCAACACGGTGGATATCTATGTCGGGTGCTTGCAGTTTTAAATTGAAGAATTTGTATTAAAAAATGAGATTTATGATATAGATATTTTGCTCATTTTAAGAAGGCATGAGGCAAATTTTACTAGGTGCACACAAACACACACATTTCTACCCAAGTTTGAAAGTAAAAGATATTACCTCATTTCTAAACATCATTAGGGAAATTGCAAAGACTTAGTTTGTACCAAAATTCAATTGCGGGAAACTTTAAAGGCACTGTAAGTTTTTATTTTGCTGCTTGAGAATGTAACTGGTGTGAATGAAAAATTAAAAAAAAAAGCTACTTAAGTAAAATTTAAAAAAAAGATTTCACTAACATTCCAGAATTTTCACATAATGATTTCAAATGACTACAGAAATCTTTTTACCGGGCATATTTCAAATTATAAAATATATTTAACTGACGACGATGCAGATTTGATTGATACGATGAAATAGATAAGACCTGTGTGAGTTGACATAATCAAGGCTTAATTGGATTTTGGAATAAGCAAACTTTTAGGTTTCTGGCGCTCTCAGTTACCTGCTTTGACTTCAGCCACTCGTGAGGCCATTAATCACTGTCTGACATCTTTATCGCAAGTGATGAGTATCCCTTGGGTAAGAGGCCATGAATCACTGTCTGACATCTTTATCGTAAGTGATTAGTATCCCTTGGGGAAGAGGCCATGAATCACTGTCTGACATCTTTATCGTAAGTGATGAGTATCCCTTGGGGAATAGGCCATGATTCTCTGTCTGACATCTTTATCGTAAGTGATGAGTATCCCTTGGGGAAGAGGCCATTAATCACTGTCTGACATCTTTATCGTAAGTGATGAGTATCCCTTGGGGAAGAGGCCATGAATCACTGTCTGACATCTTTATCGTAAGTGATTAGTATCCCTCGGGGATGATGTGACCAGTGGGGGCAGGTTGAAGAAAAAACTAAATATGCAGAATTCTGGCCATTTACATTGCGATTGGAAAAAAAGAAACAAAACTATTGCTCACTACAATTTAAAAAATATATAAAAAATATGGTTATAGTTTTCCTCCACCGAAGGCAGTTCAAGACATTACATATTTCCCCCAGCACGCCAAAACATACTAAAGCAAGTTCAACTCATATTTTAGAGCTTTACAGTATAGCAGTATGACGCTCAAATACTAACAGTCCACAAATTTCAATTACTGTTTCAGGAAAGTGTGAATAAATTGCTTTCCTAAGGCAATTACAACATGAGTTGTGGTGGGAATCTAACCCCGCAACAGCTGGATCACAAGTCTGACGCGCAAACCACTGAGCCACGTTGCCCCACACAAATGGGAAAAGCATCACTAAAAACATAGTTTGTGCAGACTTTTGTGCATGTAGCAGCATATCAAACTTTGCATTTAAGTAACAGGATTACTCTAATTGTCTCAAATGGTAATGTGACTAAATATCACGTCATTCTTATAAATCCTTGTTACCTGTTCCTTTTATATTTTGGACCTGTGCAGGTGGGGAGAGTCACCATGGGCGACTGCGAGATGAAGATGATGAACTTCTACAATTTGCTATTCAACAGAGTCTAGTTGAGTCAGGCACAGAAAATGACCAGGTAGGCCTGCCTTTTAGTTTAGTAAATTGCTGGCTGATGGGATGGTGAGAAGTTAAGACCTAATGAATAACTTTTTCAAGAACTGTAAACTTAGAAAAAAATCCACTTTTTTATTGTTTGCTTTGTTTTTGTTGTATGTTTTCGTTTAAAGAACCATTTAATTGAAAATAACTCTTGAAATGCATTGACTGTGTGATTCAAGATTTTTAAAGACATAGTCAAATGCTGAGAAAAATGGTTAATGGCATAAGATAATAATGAAAGCCTGTGAAGTTGTTAACATCGGAACTATCTTTCAGCTATTTTTTTTTTTTTATATTTTGTTTGAGTTGCACACATAAGATATTCATTCACAGGCTGAAATCAATTCTCAGGTAAGCTGGAATTCAATGTTATTTAATTTCAATTTAAAGCATTTTTATAGATGGTTAAGTTTTCCTATTCATGTCAACGAATTAGTTGCATTTGTTTAAAATTTGCTTTGACTTGAGTTTATTTGAAGCCTTGCTTTTGAGTTGATTCAGCTGTTGATTCAAAATCTAGCAGGCTATTGTGTTAATCAAAAGTCTCATGAAAAAAAAAAACTATAGTCAGTAATGTAGTCTCTAATTTTGATGTACTTAAATGCATGTTGTATTTTTTTCTCTTAGGGTGCTATTATCTTCTCTAGGAAAAAATGAAACTAGCAACATTGACTGTCTTTTTGAAAAACTGCAGCAATGCATGCCCTAAGTGAATTACCAACATTGCCTAACCGGTACAAAGAGAGCAAAAAAGTTAAAAATGTATGCCCCAAGGAAATTTTGCCTTTTTTAAAAAATCTGCAAACAACTTGTGCCTCAACAAAATTGACAACATTGCCATACTTTAATAAAGACTGAAAACAATATATTTCCTTAGTAATTTAGCAACATTGGCTGACTTTTATAAACACTATAAATAATGTATGCCCCACGCAAACTAGCAACATTGTCTGACTTTAATAAAGACTGCAAGCAATGTATCCTATGTATGAACTCATTTTTTATAAAATGGCAGACCTGCCTGTTTCTACCGATTTAACTGGTATGTACCGAATTTTATTGATTTTTTCGTCATTCATGTTTTCCCGTTTTTTTTTCGATGTGATGAGAGGTCACCATTTTTCTCAATTCTCCGGTGTTATTGGTAGGAATTAAAGAGAGCGACACAAGTCATCTCATTTGCCCCAGGCTAATTGCATGCGCACGCACACACACGCATGGTACCGGTTTTTTTGTTAAATGTAAGCAGAGAAAAGATCTACAATCAAGTACTAGGCCTAGACTGTGCAATGGGTTTGGCCTGCCCCACGAGCCAGATGTCAGGGCTGAAATCCTGCAGGCTGGCCAACCTTTTTATGGGGTATATTCAATATCACAAATTTAACATAATATGAGAAGATTACTAAATATTTAAATCGATGCCCATCTCTACAGGACCATTCATTGAACAGCACAATTAGAAAGTAACAGCATAGATCACAATGAAAAAGTAACAGCATAGATCCAGGCAATTTACTGATCAGATTAAATCTACTTCAACCCTTGCAAGTCCTGCATTAAATATAAAAAAAAAGAAATACAATGAAATAAAATAACAACCGTGACAAGTAACGCACACTTATGCTGGATTGCATAGAGTAATTATGTCTGTCTTTAGATATGAAATTAGGCCTACAGTTTCGTTTTCTTGGAAATGAAAGCTATGTGTGCTATGAAAGCTGTCTATGCTAGACAAAACATGTGAGTTTCTTTTAATAATCTATGGGGAGCTAGCCTAGGTCTAAGGAAATGTAGATTTTGTTGGCATGTTGAAAGATTTAGAGTTTAAATAGATTTGCAGCCTATAATAAATAGACTAGGCCTAGATCTAGATGTAGACTTTGTGTAGTACTATGCTTAGACATAGAGATTGCCAACACAGACCTAGATGGATGATGCTTTATATTGGGCTTATACCCTCGGTAGTTAAATTATGTAGGCTAGATCCCGTGGAAGTTTAGACAACGTTACAGAGAGACATCGAACAATTAATAGATCTAAGAGTAAAACTGGGTGTAGATTCTAGTCTTGATCGTAGCTAGATTTAAGTTTTATCAATGGATTCTGTTTTTAAGTTTAATGAGAAGCTATACCTTCATGTAGACAATGAGATCTAATCTAGATCTAGCATTAGGCCCCTATAGTTGCATGTTGAGTGGAACTTAATTTCTCGATCTGGCCTTTAATTTCATCTGAATTGGATGGCTTTTGTGATGACGTGTTAAGTAAAGAGTAATGCTTAATAGAACCTTTGAAGCTTATACAGTTTCGAAAAAAAAAAAAAGAAAATCAAGCTCTCTTACATTGATTCAAATTAGGCAAGGACTTGTGATTTTCTGTCACTTAAAATGGGAGCAGAAAAGTTTTCTCTATTCAAATGTAGATCTAGTTGTAAATCTAGCCCTAGATCTACTCCAACTATTGTTTCGTGTGATTAAGGAAGTTAAAGCTGTTACTTCCATAGAATACTTAGCCATTTTCTCATTGCATGTACCTGTTATTCTTACTCTCAGTTAAAAAAATCTGTTTATAGAGGCTCTGCCTTAGCAGCACCACCATGAAGGCTCTTAGAAGCACTTTTTTAGTTAAATTCAAACTCCAGTCTAAGATTAGGGTCCTCAATTAACTCCCCTTGAGGACTGTGGAGTACAGTCTCTTTAGCATTAGATCTGAGTCTGATATTGGGAATTTGTAACATGTAGTGGCCTACCTACATTTACTCTAGTAAAGTTGTAAATAACAGTGTCATTTGCGTCGTAAATAAGAACAGCTAATGCTATGATAAATAAGTAATGTAAGTGTTTGTGTGTGTTGAGATAAGACATGGAAATTCATGTTTGAATATTTTAGCTCATTTGGTAGGTTTTTTGGTGACCTGTACCTATTTTTCTTGAGGAGTACCTAATTTTGACTTTAAAAGTACCTCTTTTTGGCATTTTCAAGTAATCAGGCCTGACATGGGGCTAATCCCAGGCCCTATCATCAAAATTATGTTTCAGCAGAAGGTGCCTTTTTATAATTAATTAGAATTTGTTCTCTGTTGATATCTATTCAGATTTTTCAGTTACTTATTTTATTACTAGAGCTTAAAACTTTTATTTTACTTGGCAGGTTACATTTTATGAGGCCCTTAATAAAGGAAAAGAAGGTACTGGTTTGGAGGATGAGGATAAAATGCTTCAAAGGTAAGGCATCATGTTCTCCTTATACTTTTATTTACTTACAAGTAATGTAGCTAGTATATCTTCAATCCTACGTCTGAGACTATTGCAGCTCTATAGTGCTGTTGCACTTAACTTGCAGTTTTCATGGTTTTGATATAATTTGGCTTTTTTTAAATTTTGCTGTAAATTTTGTTTTGGCAGATACATGTTGCATTTTTGCTGTTTAGACTTCTACAGTCATTAATTGTCATAGAATGATGGTATAAATCAATATGCCTGTCACAGTGTACTGTCCCTCTAATATTTTGTGACGCCTGTGGCCTAAAAACTTGTGTTTGCCGCAAATTTTCCACAAAAATGAGCCTACTGATTTTAGATGAAAGCTGCACCCTAATCAACAATAGTCCTGGCCATGAGTAAAGTCGATAAAAGAATTAAAACAGAGGAATGAGTTGACCTACCTTATGCATGTTGCATTAAAAAGTACAGCCTAAATCATCAGAGTTGTGATATAGCACCATAAGCCATGCTTTTTTATCGGTGGATGGAGACAGATTCTTTTCTGCATGGTTCTGGACCCTCTTGATTTGATGGTCAGGATAGACTTTTCTTCAGTTTAGAGATTTGAGGAACCCAAGACACCAGTTTAACACCTTTTTCTAGATCCAACCTGTATCTAAAATTGTGTTGTTGCTACATGTAAAGATCTAGATCTTGTTGAATAATTGTTGGCTATTCAAGTTCCAGGTTTGCTTGATATATCAAAGCATACATGTCCAGTATTAATTTTAGTTCTTGTACTTCTACTTTTAAAAGTTACATCAGCAGTCGAGTTTAGGGTAATTATTTGTGATACAATCTTGAGGCCTTAGATTTTGAACATTCAAAGACAAATAAGATCAGTAAATTACTTTGGAGAGCTTGGTGCTAATAGTGACCATAATGTTAGACTACTAACGGTATTTTAGTTTCTCAAGAATTATATACCAAATACGTATATACCAAGAGAGAAAGTTGATATCTTGAAAATTTGGTCACTTAAGGTATTCATTTACATGTCAAATATATATGTAAATTCTCAAAAAATACACTTGAAAGTTCTTTTTAAGCCATAAGTGAACATTTAACACCCATATACATTATAAGTTTAGAATTTCTTTCTGTTTCAATGGTGAAGTTAAAGTATTCCCTTGGAAACGATATTCCTCGATTAGTGGCCCTTTTTGTTGGAAGGCAAAACAAAGAAGACAGGCCCACTTCTGGTTAGATATTTTTTGTGATTTAAATATCTGCTTTAAATTAATGTCCTTTTATGCCGTGCGTATGTGTATAACTATATAACCTTTCTCTGAATTATTTATTTATTAATGTTTCTTTGTTTAAATTTTGCTTACCTATTCCACTTTTTACCTTGATTAATTTATTGTTAAATTCTAAAGCTGAAATAATAACCCTACCCAAACTTAAAACTAGGGAAACATTAAACCAACAAAGGCATTTGTATCATTTATGAAAGACTTAACCTGTTAACTCCTCTTGTTTCCTTTACAATTTTTAGCCTGTTATGTATTATTTGAAAAACTTGCCTTTTGAGCTTACAATGGAACCTGAAACTGTCCTATGTTCTATTTTCAATATCAGATAGTCTATTGTTTTACTTGTCAGTGATACATATTATAATCAACAACATTACAGTACACTCCTCTTATATTGACAGCCCCTTTATGTACATTTAGACTTATCAACATTTTTTGCTATAAGAGAATTTTTTCCTTTATAATCTATGTAGTAATTCCTTTGATTGCTTTCATATCGACTTTTCCAATGACCTTTATTGCTTTATTGACATACCGGCTACCGAATTGATTAAAAAAAGATGTTGAACTTTGTGAAGAAAGAACAAACAAATTATGACTTTTCTTAAAGATGACTTCTTTAATGAAAAATAAATAAGAAAAGCAAAGAACACACCAAAACAAATGTCTCTCAAGATTGTTTCCCAAGATTGTTTCCCCTGAAAAACAAAACAAGGGGAGTAATAAGTTATTTAGGGTATCAGCATCAATGACCTTCTGTTATTTTTCCTCTTAGTCTTTGTGTTTTATTTTTTGACATTCTTATATATGGACATTAAATGGATCTCCAAAAGCATGTTGTTATAAGTAGATTACACCCTATACACCTGCTCACCTAGATTTTTCACTTTTTGACCAGTGTAGGCCACACCTGTCCACCTCTTGGTAACTCCTTTTATCAATGTAAATGTATTGGTATTATTAACAGTCAAGAGTAAAAAACAAATTTGATTCCTCTTTTCCTCCTTACAAAAGATTCAAGCTCTGTTTATGTCCAGTAGCTTTGGAATAGTTGTACAAGTAGAGAAATCTCATATCTCCGTCATGCTGATGAGTCAACGTGTAGAAACAACCAAGGAGAGGCAACTAAAAATTGTCTGAAATTTCATGTACATTGAAAAGAACCACACAGTGAGATAAATATTGGTGATGAGAAGATACAGTGTGCAAAGTGTTTTAAATATGTAAGTTCCATCAAAATAGATGATGCTGGCTGGTCTAAAGACATAAACAGCAGAATAGGGATGGCAAAGAAAAAAAATTTGGATCTGAACAACATCTGGAAAGATAAATCCATTTTAAAAGGATTAAAAATACGCACTGATTATTGACGCCATATGGTGTCAATAGACTGAGAAGTTATTGACACAAGTTAAGAGCTTTCTTATCCTTCTAACTGCTATGAACTGATGTAATCTATCAATGAATCGCTCGAATCTGGATCTAGATCTAGTCTACACCACATTTAGAGATCTAGATCTAGATTAGGATATATATCTAGATATATATGGAAGTTAGATCTTGCCCGGTCCAATTCTAACCATGGTCATGTGGCTTATTGTGGGCTCACTGCAGGCCTAGAATTTACAGCAGCCAATATCACCAACTAGTACTAGTTCAAGGCTAGACCCAATGCCTCTGGCTGATCACAAAGTTATTATTAGTTCCAATATGTGTGACTCTCAGGCCAGTGAGCGAGGTGGTTTTTATAAATAATTTTTAATCATTGCAGTGATCATCAGGTAGATCTAGGTTTTGGGAAACATCACCTTGCTCCATGATATGGCAAAAGTTGACTTCACTTGCGTTGATGTATTGAAGAGGAGAGAGAGAAACTTTATCTGTGTCTCTGACTTTCAAGGGTGTGAAAATAAGTGTAAAAAGGAGTATTTTAAGTTATCTAGACCTAAATGTAAATCTAGGCTTTGAATCTTCTTATTTCAGTTTGCAGAGCTGATAGCCAGCATAATGTGATGGGACAACCCACATACTGAAACTAACCATTGCCCACTCAAAATGATAGAACTCCTAGAATAGAAGACCTAATAATAGACGATGTTCCTAAAAACGGTCGGCGAGAGTTATGCGCCTTGACCTACTACCAAAACAAAGGACCCCATATAAGTAAATTAATGTAGCAAGTTGCAGATAATTGACGAAGTCAAAAGGTAGTTAGATCTAGACATGAATGGTTTTATTTTCACTCAGTTGACAGAAAGTAAACAGGAAGTCGTGGTGTGACGTAATACACAAAAACAATGACGGAACGGAACAATTTGGTTTGAGAGTGCGCTACACACCTCCCGCCAGCACAGACATCTCACTGAGTAACTGGAAGCGCATCCGGAGTCGCACTTGTTGCCCCGTGCGTGACGTGAGCTGTCTGTGGTGAGTCTGAGCCGCAGGTTGTCCTCGAGTGTCGTCCGTCTCAGTGGCAGAGGGCGGCCGCGGCAACGCTGGAGGACGTCCACGCCGCGCTGGTTGTTGCAGCTGGACCGGTTTGGTCGGGTCCACTTGCGCCGGTTTGAGGCGGTCTATTGATATCCGTTCTGCGCGACCGCCCATGTCCACAAGAAACGTTTTCTCGCCAGGCGCCAGCACCATATATGGGCCGCTGTATGGTCTTTGAAGTGGAGTCTTAACGGTGTCAGTGCGTATGTAAACATACTTGGCTGTGAGCAAAGATGGGGGCAAGTATGTGTGTTGTTTACTGTGGTGGACAGTTGGTCTAGGTGTGAGGAGTTGTCTCTTTGCTCGGAACGCAGTCAAAAAGTCTGTAGCCGACCAAGGCGAAGCTTGAGAAGCAGTGAACTCGCCTGGAACAGTAAGAGGTTCACCGTAGACAAGCTCTGCTGACGAATATCCCAGGTCTTCCTTGGGTGCAGTTCTAAGTCCAAGGAGTACCCAAGGTAGCTCCTCTACCCAGTTGTTGCCTGTGAGTCTGGCTTTCAGAGCTGCCTTGAGAGTGCGGTGAAACCTTTCGACCATTCCGTTGGCCTGGGGGTGAAATGCTGTTGTTCGGTGTACCTTGACTCCAAGGCGTTTAGCGATTTCAGTCCACAACGCAGAGGTAAACTGTGAACCGCGATCCGATGATATGTCCTCCGGAATGCCAAAGCGGGAGATCCAACCACCCACCAGAGCTTGAACACATTCTGCAGTTGTAATATTTGGGATAGGAATCGCCTCTGGCCACCGAGTGTTGCGATCAATGATGGTTATGAGGTATCGCTGACCACAGGACTCAGGAAGCGAGCCAACAATGTCGTTATTAATATGCGAAAATCTCTTTTCTGGTACGGTAAATGTTTCGAGGGGCGCACGAGTATGTTTTTGAATTTTTGATGAATGACATTTGTGGCACTCTTTAACCCAGGTGCTAACTTGACGTCGTAGGCCATGCCATATGAATTTTTCCGAAACAAGCCTGATGGTGGCCTTAACCCCCGGATGTAAAAGGTTGTGGACAGCCTCAAATACCGAGCGTCTGAAATCTGGAGGAACGATGGGGTGAGCTCGGCCAGTTGAAATATCGCAAAGGAGTTGGGGTCCTTGGTCTTGCAATTTGGTACTAATTATTTGCAGGTTAGTGAGCGCTGTCTTGTATGCTTGTACGTCTGCACTCGAGGTTTGTGCTACAGCCATAGCTTGTTAGTCGATGCCTAACGAGACCGCATTAGTTTCACTTTCGGTGACAGCTCGCGAGAGGTAGTCGGCAACCATATTTTTCTTTCCAGATATGTGTCTAATGTCAGTGGAAAACTCTGAAATTGCAGACAGATGCCTCTGTTGACGAGCTGATTGCAACTCCGTGGTTTTTGACATTGCGTCAACTAAAGGCTTGTGATCTGTGTAAAAAGTGAACTGTCTTCCTTCTAACATGTAGCGAAAATGACGTGTAGCCAAGTAAACGCCCAGGAGTTCTCTGTCGAAAGTAATGTACTTAATCTCTGGTTTACACAGTTGTCGACTGAAAAATGCGAGTGGTTCCCAATGACCATGTGCGTGTTGTTCCAGGACGGCGCCGATGGCCACATCAGATGCATCGCACGTCAGAGCGATTGAACAGTCCAAGCAAGGATGGACCAGCATAGTTGCCTCTGCCAAGGCTTGTTTGCTTGCAGAGAAGGCTTGGATCATTTCGTTGGTCCAATTGAGAGCTTGACGCGGTTTAGATGTGTTTATGACTTGATAGAGGGGGCGCAGGGTTGAAGCGAGGTTAGGGATGAAGCGGTGGTAAAAGTTCATTATAAAATTTATACCAAGGAACTCTTGAAGTGCTTTGACATCCCTTGGTTGCGGAAAATCCTTTACCGCACTAACCCGAGATGGCATGGGCACTGAGCCCGCCGCGGAAACTTGATGTCCCAAAAAATCAAGCGATGACACTCCGAACAGACATTTCTCAAGTTTTATTACCAGTCCATGATGTCGTAGTCGATAGAAAACTGCGTTGAGGTCATCGATATGAGACTGAGCTGAGGAACTGGCCACCAAAATATCGTCTAGGTAGACAAATGCGCAATCTAGGTCACGAAGTACAGTGTCCATAAGGCGTTGAAACGATTGTGCTGCGCGTTTTAAACCGAATGGCATGCGCAAAAATTCCCACAAACCGAACAGTGTGACTACTGCCGTTTTAGGCACATCCTCCGGAGCGACCGGGATCT
>BMAT01010958.1:111877-123508 GCA_019649035.1 Elysia marginata
AAATGAACATGGTGTTCTCACACCTGTTTTTTCTTTCTTTTTTTTTTTTTCAAATGCTATACATGTATCATGATTATTATGAGAGGTTAAACCTAGTATTATTAAATCGATCTAACTTGTGTATAAAAAAATGAACTGTCCTCAATACTTTTTGCCAAAAGATACTAAACCTAAACATTTTTTCTAAGCTACAAAAATAATCTCCACTTTTGAACAACATTCATAACAAATGTAACCAAGTTATTTACTTCAAAATATTTGAAACACATAAAAATCACAGAAGTTTGTATAGGGCATTGCAACAAAAATTAATGTTTGTGGTTTCCATATCTTTTCATCTTTCTGAAAAAATATATTCAAAGGTTTTTGAGTTTTCCATTTCATTTCCGCTGTGGTTTAGAGCATTTTTCAAAACTCCTGTAATCGTATAAAACCACTCAGGCACTATGGAACATTTGCATGAAACACTGGAAGGTTTAAGGCATACATTTAAAAGTCAACTGTAGAAAATGCCAGATTCAAATAAAATTATTTTAAAAAATTGCCTCTACATATGGATAATATCATTTGTATAAAAATTTTCCGTAAACGAAGGAATATTTTGCCTTTCTTTAAAGTAGCCAAAAAAACCCCAAAAACCGAGCAAAAGGAGGAAGTCCCAGCCTATCTAAACTTGAAATCTATTTAAAATCAGAGCTGGAAATGGCCATCACCCTAAGAGGCTGAAAGTACCGGTGTCACTGCATCACTGCATAGGGCGGGATCTCTCCTAGGGGGGGGGGGGTAAATTTTTGAAAATTCAGACTAAAATAAGGGCTGTTAACGTATCCAAGTCAGATTTCTCTCTTGAAATAACTTTATTGCAAAGAGGTCATTAAAGAGACATCAAAGGTGTTTCAGAGCGGGGGCAGCGTGGCAGAGTGGTTACCGCTTCGGACTTGAGATCAAGAGGTCACGGGTTCGATTCTCGACCATGTCATGTTGCAATTTCCTTGGGATCGGGAAAGCAATTTACCCTAACTTTCCCCAGTCCACCAACCTGTAAAATGGGTACCTGGCTGAAGGCATTTCCTTGAAATTTATGGAATGTTAGTATTTAAGCGCGTAACAGGCTGCCGTACTGTAATGCTTATGAGTTGAACTTGCTCTGGTGTGTATAGGCCTGCTGGGGTAAATATATATGAGACTGCATTTTGCGGTGGAGGACTCAGTCTAAACATATTTATTTACATGTATTTATTTGTAAAAAAAGTTGCTCGAACTTACAAGTTACCAGTTCTAGCATCAGTTCCAAACTTTCTGTGCATGAATTGTTTTATAGTGAAAGGATTCAATGCGGATACATTAATAACTATATGAACCTAGTGAGTAAGTACTATCATTAGAATACTTAACAAATGAAGTCATATAAGTTGTTATAATGAGAAAAAAAATGCTCCAAAATTCAGTGACACCAATCTTTTCCAACGCCAGTACACATAAAATATGTACCAGTTGAGTAGATATTCATGTTTTACTTGTCATTTAAACCCATGTGCTGGCTCTAGAATCTAGATCTTTCTGCCTTAATTTTTTTCACTATCTGCAAAGTTGGTTTTACTATTAATTGTTTAACAAATTCAAAGTCCTAAAGGCATTTCGCCCAGGTGTAGTTCTAGGTCTCGATTATAGGGCACTGGTGGTGACCATGTCCATTTGCCTGTGGCAAAATAAAGGAAACTGGAGGAAAAGTTTTACAGGAATGTCACTCAAATTATTTTTTCTGAAAATGACTTAAAAACCCTGGTGCTACGTTCTTGCATACAAGACATCATTTTGGGGCACTCAATTATCATTGTTCATGTGATCAATCTTGTACAAACCGGTGTGTTCCTTCAGTTTCTCAGGCTTTAAAAAATGTAAAAAAAACTGAAATACGGCATCCCTGGTTTTCACTGATCTAATGTAATTTTAACTACTGGCCTGTAACATTAAACCCAGTCATAATTTATGAGCCTAGATTAAATCCCCAGGTCTTTTTAACTAATGTATTATTTGCCTTCAATTCGTCAAGGCCAAATGGAAATTTAGCCAGTGCCGATCATAGACATAGTATAGTCCTAATGACCTCACCAACCTTCTTGTCATTAATAGTCTCATCACACCATTCCCAGCGTCATAAGCTTTTCATTTCGTTTTCACCATCATAAAAGCCTTCGCCCCATTTAACAATCATCTCAATATATGTCCGTTTTGTTATTTAGTTTGGATGTTTGAAACACCAATCAAAAGACCTCTAAAAGAAATAGCTTTGTTTAGATCTACACTTCTATGAACGGTAAGATTTAGTGAAGATTTAAAATGGATTTTTCAACAGCTGGAATCACAAGAGATTTCAACTCGGATCAGCCAAAGAAAAGGAAGGAAAGGAAGGAAGGAAGATTGAACTCAGACGAATGAAAAATAGAAGTAGAACATGGGCCAAAGTAAATAAAAAATATAAATCGATAAAAGCATTTCAATTCTTATACTTACCTGATTAATCATACTAAACTTTACCATATATAGTTGTTAGCAAATATCAAAAGTATCACACATAACTTTCTGCCTTTATGAATGGGGAAAATCGGATGGGATAGTTTCCGCTTTATTCAATGGCAGAAAATTTGACAGAAGGAGGATTGGCGGAAAGGTTTAGGCAGAATTCCGCCTAAAGGCAGAAATCAAACTTGCATATTGATTCAAGTTTTTGCATTGCTAGCTATTTTTTAGGACTTTTGATTTTTTAGTTTGTAGAATGCAAAGATTTGTTGAGTCCAAGGTTGTTCAATATGGTAGAAGATGTAAAAAAGTTCTCAAATACTTCCCCTTATATGTAAGAGAATGTGAAGAATCTATACCATAATTATGTACCCTATTACTGTATGCTTCAAAAGTTTGTTATGTAAGGCAATCAGGTAAAATCAGGCACAAGTCACTCTGACTTGTTTTGAGTTAGAGCAAAGAAATACACAAAGTTAATACATGCTAATATTACACCATTTTTTTTGTTGTTTTTTAAATTAAACATGTCTGGTTATAGAAAAGCTTTTTGTTATAATTTCTTATGAAATTTAAAACTTTAAAAAAAAATTAAATTTTAGAAAATGTGAACAACTCAATAGGTTAACATTTTGACTTGTGCTTAGACTACCCCTGTTGCCTCACAAACTGCGTTTGAACTAAAGTGCAACCTGCGGGGAAAAATTATCCAGCATGACGATTTCTGCTCCAGCTGCTGCAGCTTCCAGTGCTTCCTCATAGCTGCGGCATTCCACCTCAATCTTTGTGGAGAAACCACCAACCACACGTGCATCCTTCACAGCCTGCAGGAAAAAAAAACACAAGAAAACTTAATTTGAAACAATTCATGACCCTGCATGGAAAAACCTGGTAAAGAAGTTGTTATGTACAAATATATAAGCTCCTTGTATTAATCACAGGAAAAATGAGATAACAATGAACAATGTAATTGTAAATCAAACGTTTGCATTCAGTCTTGGAACAGAACCAACCTTACATTAAGTCCAATTCAAATTACTAGAACCTGGATAACTCCAATTGATACTCATCGTATCTGAACAATATTCAGGTTAACAGGTTCACCCTTCTTTTGTCATACAGTAGAATCCTTTTTAGTAAGATATAAAATCCATAAATTTTGGTTTCAAAGATTTAAAAAAAATTATCATCAAGAAACTTCAGCACATCAATAAATGCAAGGTAGTTTAAATTATAACAGTCCATAGATTTCAGGCTAAGACACAAGGCTTAGTTCACTCTCACTGTAAAATTGCAACAAAAAAAATGAGCTGAAATTATAACCCACACAGTTGGGTCAATTCAGCCCTGGATAATTTGAATATTTGATAAATCTAATTTATAATACTTAGATTACTGATAATCCTTGTGTCATGTATACAGATAAATTTAAAGATAAATTTTGTGACTTTAAATATTGAGATTAAATTTCGTTTCTGTAGGGTTTAAAAAATCCAAACTGGAATTACATATACCTATTACTTTCATCTTTGGTTTTCAAAATTTCTAAGTACATGAACTCCATATATTCCAAAAATAAAATTCAATCACTGCAGTTGACTTTCTATTCTAATGTGATAAAGGTAAGCACTGGTTGCAGAAAAAGGGTTGAAAAGGCTTACCTGTGTGATGTTTCCTGCAGTCCAGATATGATTATCTTTCAGCATGATCATGGAAGAAAGATCATGTCGGTGGGTAGAAACACCACCAACTAGCAAGGCATACTTCTCAACCAGGCGGAACCCAGGGGTGGTCTTCCTTGTTCCAGCCACTTCTCCCTTCCAGCCACATTTAGCAGCTACAAGAGCCAATCTCCGGGCTGTGCTGGCAATACCACTGGCCCTTGTCAAGCAGTTCAGTGCCACCCTCTCCCCAAGCAGCAAGTGTCGAACTTTGCCTGTCACTGTTGCTACAGTTTTTATAGGTTCCACATAAGACCCCTCAGAAATATGCCATTCTACTTGACAGTCAAGTTCCTTGAATACTGCATCAACAAATGGCTGTCCAGCAAGAACCCCAGCCTCCTTCTGAAGGATTATGGCCTTCTCTTCTTTTTCACCGACAACAAAGCCAGCATAGTCAAAGCTTGGAACATCCTCTTTCAACCATTCCCTGGCCATGTGTTTTAGACTTGCAGGGCTGAGCACATGGAGGAAACTGGGATTATGAATCCTTTCCAGAGTCACGTCATCTTTACTCTTTGTTGCCATGATTTACACCCTAAGGATGGAAATTACTCTGAGAATTTATCTAGCATTTCATTCTATGTACATATACTTGTCATTATCTTATAATCACTGGCAATAAGTTTTGAATATCATTTCAGACAGCTTACCTTACAGTTTAGATAAATTTAATTGTTCAAGTAGTCAAAATAAGTTTCATTATATATATATCAATATTATTACACTCAGAGAACTTGGATTAAAAAAAAAGATTTTTCTAACCTCCTTATGTGTCAAAGCAGCTAAGAATTTGAAATACGAAAGTTGACTACATTGTTTTACAGCGCCGATTCCAAAAGGAACCAAGCCATTCAGGTACTAAATAACACAAACATTGAAATGACTTGTTACCAGGCTCCAAAGTACACACTAAAACTACCGGTATGTAGGAAATGAGAATCACTCATTATCTCATAGAATGCGTACATGTATATATTATAAAATATATATTTATAATATTGATACCTAAAAGTTGCATTAGATTTAGAAAACCTGTAAAAAGCTTTTTTTTTTAAAGTTTGGTTGTGCCAGTAAATGTCATGTAAAAGACTCTTCCAGATTTTAAAATTCAATTAAGTGAAAACAACCTCTCGATAAACTGCTTGAGGTTTTTGTTGATAGTATTCACTAAGACTTGCTATCATAATTGTTTACGTTTCATGAAAAAAAAAATAGAACCATTTAGAATTCAATTAAGTGCATACAATCTCTCTGTTAAGTGCATGAGGCATGCGATTTTTCATTAATAGTATTTACCAAGATTTGCTATTTTAATTCTTTACTGGAAGTGGAAGCCATTTAAGTTGATATACAGGTAGAAAGAAGTTAAACACAGCATTAAGATCAAAAGACATTTTTTTACTGACAGGCCAAGTCAAAGAAGCTGAATCTTGATGTTGTATGGTTGAACTTGGCAAATGTCTATGGATCCGTGCCAAAGGAAATGATGCAGCTAGCTCTAAGAGCATACCATGCTCCAGAGGACATACAATGATATGCAGGTGATGTTAGATGATAAGCAGATTCTGTATGAAACTCTCAACTACTACTAGTGACTACACAACAAATCGGACCAGCCCGGAAATGAGCATTTTTATGGGATCACCAATACTGTTTGTAAAGGCCATGGAAGAAGTCAGACTGAAAGCAATTTTACTAATATAGTCAAACCTGCCTTGACGACCACCTCTCTGAGAAGACCACCTGTATTGACGACCACTTTACTATGACTCCCTTGCGTTTTTTCTATATTTTTATACTCTGCATGACGACCACCTTCCCAACGCGACCGCGCGGGCAGCTTTTTTTCTTGCACTATTCTATATAATCTCTGTAAAAAAACTCTCCCGAGGACGACCACTCTTTATCGGACAAGTGCGAGTTTGTTAGTTTCACACCTCCTTACTTCACGCTTATACGATCATGTAATTGTTTACCTGTGATGTAAACCTACAAACAAAGTGGCCTGCGGTTACCAGATGGCCAGCCACCGTGACGGTGAAACCGATACGCGTGCAGGTGGAGACAACGCGCGACAAAAGCGTGCCCCTCCTCCCTCGTGCTTTGTTGCGTGCCCCTCCTCCCTCGTGCTTTGTTGTTTACCGTCCTGTGGTCCGTCTCTACAAGAGGGTTTAGCTTGTTTAGCAGCGCTATCAATATAGGGGTAGAGCCAGGTAGTTGTGGTTAAGCACAGAAATGTGTGGTTAAGAGACAATCATACACAACTGGTCGCCAGTTTATCAAGTCTGTCAACACAGGCGGCGGGACAGATGCGATTGATCTTGATAACCACAGATTGGATTAGAAATTCCCAGTTATGGAAAGAAGTAGAAATGCCGCTGCGTTGAAAAGTCATTGTTTAATCAAATGCCGAAACTGGCTTGGCAAATGGGAACTCAGAAGGGAAATTTGTTTGCTACATTAAAAGAGAATTGAAATAAACTGTATTGTTACAGTTTTACATAAGTATGCTGCCCAAGAGGACCACCTGTCCATGACGACCACAATCGTCATTGATCTTCAGTGGTCGTCTCAGGCAGGTTTGACTGTACATGGGTTCTGCAGCCAATCTAGGTGGTGGATGCTCCATGCCACTTATAAAATCATTCATGGGTGACACATCCAGTATTTGCTCTTGAAAAAGAAGATTAGACACGGTGGATGTTAGCAAGCCTTGATACTTTATGACTATAGCAGGGGACAGTTTAATGAGCAAATTGATTCAAACTCCTAAGCACCATCCTGTCTAGCACATTAAGCTGGGAATTCAAAAGCAACAATATAAAAAGGCCAGACAGCGTACACATAGGGTATGTACTTCTTAAGAAAACTTAGCCCTTTTTGAAGATTCATAAGGTGAAATTTGTTAACTTTTACAGAGCCATTGACTGATTGAGGAGAGCATCTTAATTCAATCCATTATTGTTTGGTTTGATAGAATGGCTGTTTGTAAAAGACTTAAATCAATTGTCAAAAAACCACACAAAAGTTAATTGGTGTGAATCTACCATCTCTTAAAAGCTAATGAAGAAAGAAGTCAGCCAAAACAGAAAAAACTTTAAAGATTTCACCTACAAAGCAATAAACGATTTGTATTAGTTTCCGTAAGCTGCAAAACATATAGACTTTTTAAAAAAGATATTTTAATTGGCTTTCTCTGGAAAATGAAGTGCACAATTAAGGAAGGAAAGGGGGGGAATGGAGTCGAGCAGGATGGGTTAAGAGGAGTGCATGCATTTATTATTTGTTAGGATGGAACTAAAAGGGAGAGAGAGAGAGAGAGATGTGCATGTGTGGAGTGTCTGCGAAAAAGATGGCACAGATTTTCTTTAACTGAGATACTCCATTTCAATTTGTTTACATTATTTTTAAAGTTAGAATCTGTCAGGCTGATTGAGCAATGATTATTTTCAATACTTGTAGGCTACTTAAAATTTATCTTTGTGATGGTGGGTGTTTCGAGGATGAAAATGATGTGGCAAGTTTTGCTTCAGTTATAACCTAAGATTTTTTCTTGGAAAACAGATGGAAAGGTGGACAAATTGATGCCTTTAATCTCTTATAGATGATAAGTCTTGCTTGTTTTGTTTCTTTTTTTTTTTAAATTATACTGCCTGTGTAGATCTACATGAACTGGCGTTTACTCTGTTGACTAACAATTAAGCATGCTCAACATCTCACACACACTGTCGGCTAAGGCCTCCAGACAGAGGTGTTCCAAAAGAACACCCGGCTTTACATTACAAGCTTGAGACCTATGCCTACGGCCATCCTCTGTACCCAAACTACACTACAAATGTCTCACATTCTGTCCAAATGAGTCAAAAGTCAAATTAATTAGTTTTGAGACATGTTTTAAAGTTTAGTGGGTGTTTAGAAGTCAATTTTTTTTTGTTATTTTGCATATTGATGCTAAAAGCATTTCTAGTAAACTAAAGCAGTTTTCACACCTCACTCATGTTGAAATTTCATGTTTTGGCAGATTCCATGAATGTGGACCATAGAGGAAGTCTGAATTTCTCACTCAAATAAATAATATTTAAAAAAAGAATGCTTATCCTTTTTTATCTTGAGCTTTCTGTATATTAACTGACCCGTTACACCAAGAAATGCATGGTTTTCGTTTATCTTATAATTTTAATGATGTCTTGAATGTTGTGAAAGTTAGAAAAAACGACCTAAACAATTTCCTGGTTTTTTACAAGGCCTACTAACAAGTGAGTGTAACTCAATTTTCAAGATATTCAGGCTTCAAAACTTGACGTTTTCGGGAAATTAAGACATTAATCTTCAATTCTGTGTGCCTCAAATTACGAATGATGTATTTTCAAGCCCATAAGATCGTAACGTAATTGTCCCTAAAATCGGGTCACTTTGCTTCATTGCCACGATGCCTGAAAATGTCAGTATTGATCTACACAAGTACGATCTCCGCATTTTCTCTTCGTTACCATGCACACGTGAACATTTAAACTTTCCGTTTAAACAGGAAATCACTCGAAAAGTGCTGAACTCTTCAAGATAGGAGAGCACAATAGTGCAACATGTAGTGCTTCACAGTAAATTAACGATTGACCCATTTGTTCATATTAGATCTAGGCTTCACGAATCCCTTTGCGAACCTGATTGGCTGCGAATCTATATTTTTTAAAACACATTCAAACTAGAAAACATCAAAGAAAAGCCATATTTTTATATTTTTTTGAAGATCTGGAATGTAGTGCATCATTAAAAATATGCTACATTAACGTGCCAACATCAGCAAACTTAGACCTAAAAACAGGGAAAACTTATTATCGATAGAATGCATCAGATCAGTAAACTGCTAGAATAAAGCCTGTTTTATGAGGTTTGATGTCTATTTGGTAACACTTTTTGTAACATACCATTCAGTGCATCTATATCGTCGTTCCCAATGTAAAAATCAGCATTACTAGGTGTCATGTTTAGCCAAATATATACAAGTTTACAAACGGACATTGTTGCACTTGTTAACCATAACAGCGTACAGTCTACAGATGATGCACACTTTAAAAAAAGACATTCCGATGATTTGTTGCTCATGTAATATGTTTACAATATAATATTGGTTTTGCCAGTTTTAACTTTATAATTAGTGAATGTATACATGTACTTTGGCTCTGTAGAACATCACCTCGTAAGATGCATACTGCACTCTGTGTTAGCAAGTAGGCTTAGAACTAGTTTGACTGTGCTGAGCAAAGGTCAGGCTTCAAAGGTCATTATATATATATATATCACAACTGAACAGTATACATTTGCAACAAGGGTATTTGGAACAGTTTTTTTTTTCATTTTAAGTGCACCAAGAAAAACATCACAAAAACCATTTTTTTAAGCTTAAATAGTCCTACCGTTCATTCAACAAGCTCTATCTCTTTTCAAAATAGCCTTCTGTTAAAAAAAAATACATAAAATTCTCTTTAATTTGATAAATAATTCATTGTATGTAAGGTGAATTTGAAAATTTTCAATTTTTGGGAAATCTCAAGAGACTCTTCATGGAATACGCCTTTTTTGTGTTTAATTTCACTGTTATGGTTGCTAGGGTCTCAGCATCTTATTATTGTCGTCTGAAATTTAGATGCGATTTTCTCCCCTAAAATTCTGAGAATTCACAAGTCCTGACCCTTCTGACTTCAAACTGCTATAACTTCACACAGAAGCATGATAGAGCTTTTCTGTTTGTTGTATTTGCAAGTAGGGAAAATAAGCTTTTCTGTGATACATGAAACAATAACCTAATAGGTGATACATATAACATGCACAGGTAGATCTAGAATTAGAATATATATCTAATCTAGACCTAGATCTATATCTAGATCAAATTCTACAGGTGCGTGCATGTGCCTGGGACTTTCAAAATGACTGATCATTGCTTGCTCTTTCTCTCCATGTTCGATTAATTCATTTTCTGATCTTTACCTGTCCCGAGCAAGAATTTAGAGCCCTTTAGATCATTCTTTACAGCAATTAAATTGAACTTGTCAACAATGTAACTCAGTCGCCTTCCAAGCAACTTGCACTCTTGAAGAACGTAAAATTGTGAGTTTGATAGGCACGTACGCACCAGCAGTTTGCAAGTAACAATAAACAACAAAAGTTTCGTCTTAGTTTTCCAAAGAAACAACACAAAAAGCGATTTTAAAATAAAAACACCGTTAAAAATCTTTTAGGCATACTTATCAAAAATATGTATTTCCGTTGGCGTTAAGGCAATCGACATCATTTTTCTCTGACCCATCTCTCTCTTCCCGGCTTCTTTACCATACTTGCTGATTTTCATTCTTATTCTATTCTCCAACCCCACTTATCTCTCATTCACTGTCTCGTGTAGACTCTCGTGTAGGCTTTTCTCGGAAGGGCTTCAAGGGCGGCTACTGTCCCGGGCAATCATTTCCAAAAATGGTTCAGAAATTTTCTCATAAAAGCGATTATAAATTAACAAGTACACAGTCCTCATCATTTTTCTGACTCTGAAGATATGACATGTGGAATCTGCAAAATTACTGAATACAGATCTAAGCCCTTTGAAATTAAGGAAAAACCAAAATAAAATAAAAAAAAATTAAAAGACGGAAAATAGATGAATAAAGTGACATAAGATTTATAAAGGTTAATAAAAGTTTTGTATCGAAAATATTTTAATTCATATGGGGCCTACGTTTTCCATTAACAGAGTAGGCTTATGTTGGAGGGGGAGAAGGGGGAAACGCGTTGAAATGGGAAAAAAAGTTTAAAAAATAGAGTAGGGGCTGAAAGGGAGTGCGAGAAGACATAGAGGGGGAGAATGAGACAGAAAGAGGAGAGAGTTCCTCGAATTAGAAAATAGTTTTTAAAGTATTAAAATTAAGACCCACAAGATAAAAAGAAAGTGGCGCTTGGGCGTTCTAAGAAAGATAACCACAAGCAAGAGAGATAGGGACGGGTTAGAGACGATGTTGTGTCAAATTATGTGACGATCCAATGGACCCCACGATCTTTTTTTTTAGGGGTTTAAATTTGGCCTACACTACAGCAACGCTTAACTTTTCATTCGTAATTAGGCCTTTGGGAGTGAGGTGGGAGTAGTCTCAAAAGTCTGCTTCATCTGCCTCGGGAATGAGATTAGCGGGAAAACAAGAGTTATTAGAGACCTTTAGCACACGCACCGTGTCTCACTACGCGTACGTGAAAATCGGGAAAGCAGATTGAGAAACTATGAAAATAATGAAACCAGTTTCTAAAAATAGACCCACAGACGTTCGCGTCATACTCACGCGTTGCTGCTTAAAGTCTGTATTGTTCCTGTTTGAAAGGTCGTGTCCAGCACAAGACCTAATAATCA
>BMAT01010958.1:132176-143917 GCA_019649035.1 Elysia marginata
GTGTATCGTCGATTCGGATGACATTCCGAAACTTTTCCCCTATGCCACTCTTTCTTGTGAAGGTTTTTGTAGTAAATCGGCTGCCCCGGAGCTAAGGGCTGGAGGTCCTTAGCATTCTTGTTATAAGCCTTTTCTATGGCTTGCCGTCTTTCAAAGGTCCTGCCACCTTGAAACGAAGACGCAGCTGGTATTGATGGGAGCAATGTTCTTGGTCTCCTAGACAGTAGCATTTCAGCCGGTGCTGGGCTGCATTGCCTGGGGGTGTTGCGAAGTTACAGGAGAGCTTTGTAATGATCTTGCTGCTTTTTATTTGCCTTGATAATCATCTCCTTGATTATTTTCACAGCTGACTCAGCGCGTCCGTTTGATTGTGGATATCTAGGACTTGATGTGATGTGTTTGAAGTTCCCCCACTTGCAGAAGTTTCTGAACTCACGGGATGTGAACTGAGGTCTGCAGTCCGATACGACAACCTTTGGAACCCCAAAACGAGCGAAGTGGCTTTTCAATTTGTTATTGACTATTTTATCCGTGGTAGTAGTCAGGAAATCAGCCTCTATGAAGGTTTGAATAATAGTCAACAGTGGTGAGATAGTGACGTCCCTGCAATTCCATTAAGTCACATGCAACCTTCTCCCAAGGACTTTCTGGCACTTCATTTTGCTGAATCGTCTCCTTGTGATTGGCTGGTTTTAGGTTCTGGCAAGATTCACATGTATCTGCCATCTGCTTTATCTCTGTCGACATTCCTATCCAAAAAACTGTTTCTCGGGCTCTTCTCATCATGCTGTCGTAGGCCAAGTGTGCGGCGTGAAGCATTTCTTTTATTTCTTAGCGCATGCTTTTTGGAACGAAGACTCTCTGGCCTTTGAATATAAAATTTCCATCATCCACTGACAAGGTATCTCGAAAGTCATAGTATGGTAGCAGAGCAGTTGGAAGTTGTTTTTTACTGTCCGGCCAACCATTTAGAACAGTCTCAATCAGTAGATTCAAAGTCGGGTCTTACTGGGTGCATTTTTTTTATTTTGTCCATGTGGACATCTGGTAGGCATGTAGAGTTTTTTATGAGGTGGCAATCCACCTCATTTTCAGCATCATCCTCTACCTTGACGCTGGGGCAGCCTCTTGACAAATAGTCAGCCACACACAAATGAGCTCCCTGGATCCACCTGAACTCACAGTCATATCTTCCAGCTCTCATCAATAGCTTCTGCAGTCTTGTTGGCGCTTGACTGAGTGGTTTCTTTATGATTTGTTCAAGAGGCTTGTGATCATTTATGATTGTGACGTTTTGACCGTATGTGTATTGGTCGAATTTCTCGAGTTTATATATGACAGCCATCATTTCTTTTTCAATTTGTGCCCATCTCTTTCCTTGAAGTCGCAGTTTTTCTTGGTGAGTTCTCTGATGGGTGCTAGGGTCTCTGAGAGTTTATCTAAAAACGAGCGAGGTATTGGACCATGCCGCAGAATCGTCTGATGCCTTGGATATCACTTGGAGGATTGGCATCTTTAATTACCTTGATTTTGTCTTCAGCAGGACGAATGCCATTTGCACCTATTTTGTGTCCCATGAAAATGATCTCTCTTTGCTTGATTGCAGATTTCTTTTCGTTCAACTTGATGTTTCTTTCCAGACATCTGGCCTTCAAGTCTTTCAAATTCCGTTCAGGATCTTGCTCCGCCTCCTCCTTTGATGAATCTCTGCCCAAAACCACAATGTCGTCTGCGACGCTTATACATCCATTCAAACCCTCCAGGGCCTCGCTCAACTTCCTTTGGAATATTTCACTTGACACTTTAAGACCAAAGGGCAGTTTGTTCCACTTTACCCGAAATCCAAAGGGCGTTATCATTGTGGTCATTTTGCTCGATGCCTTGTCCAGTTTCACATGCCCAATAGGCTTCTTGGACATCAAGCTTGGAAAAGACTTTGGCATTTTGAAGCTCAGGTATGACGTCATCAAAAGTTGGCAATCTGAAGTGTTCCCTTTGTAAGGCCTTGTTTAAGGGCTGTGGGTCTATACACAACCCGAGTTTGCCGTTTGGTTTAGACACCACGGCCATCTGATTTACCCACGGGGTCGGTTCGTGAGTTTTCTCCAGATTTCCGCGCTGTAGCAGGGTCTCTTTTTCTGTCTTTACTATTTCCTTTAACGCATGTGGAATTTTCCTGCATGGCAATACCGTCGGCTTTATACTTGGATCCACCGTGAGTTGTGCCTCTCCTAGGTCTCCTATTGCGTTGCTACTATCAGCCTCGAGGCGAGCTATGAATTTGTCTGTATTTATTGTTAGCAACCCAGGCTCACGGGAAGTTTTCAAGCTCAGTAAACATGAAAAATCATTTTTGACGATGGTGAATCTCACTTCAATAGTTTCTTGCGTCTTGGGGTTAGTGACTCGAAGAATTGCCTCTCCCTCTGGTTTAACTTTTGTCTTGTTCCACATTTTAAGTACTTGTGTAGTTTTCATCGCTTGTTCTCTCTTCACAAATTTCTTACATATGATGTTTACATCAGTTCCTGTGTCAATCTGAAATCGGACTTCATGTCCATTGGTATGCAGAAGAGCTGTCATCCTTTCTCTTTTTGAATTGACTGCATTTAAATGTGACTATTCTTCGCCACTGCTTTCATATGACTCTGAGCTGCCTTCGCAGTTAAAGCACGTTTTGCCCGCACGCGAAACAATGTTCTTTTTTTTGTACGTGGCTTCTGCCACAAAAATTACAATATTTAATCATTCTATGCTCGTGATCTTTTCTTGTTTCTCTTGCTGGTTCTTTTCTTCTTTCTTTCTTGTTTGTATCGATTCTCACTTTGTCAATACTTGTAGGGTTCATTTCATCAAGATGTTTGTTCGTTTGCTCATGTGCGTGACATATTGATATGGCTTTTGTTAGAGTTAAGTCTTGCTCTCGGAGTAACTTTTCTTGAAGTTTTCTTTCTACTGAAAAGACAATTTTGTCTCTAATCATTCTGTCTTTCTCCAAAAAATTGCATCGGGCTGCTCTCGCTTTGAGCTCTGTGATAAAAGTATCTAAAGGCTCTAAATAGTTTGTATTCCAGAAACGGACGGTTTCTAAGACTTCATTGTTTCTTGGATTGCAGAACGCATGTAGTTTGTTGGGCACCGCTTCAAGGCTTGTTTTGTCGTCTTCTGTGTCGAATTGAAATTCATCATAAATTTCAAGAACCTGTGCACCTGCACAATGCAACAGTATGGCTGTCTGTGTTTTCATGGATTTAGCGTTTGCTCCAGAGGCCTCTAAATATATTTCAAATTTTCTTTTCCACTTCCGAAAGTTTTCTGCTATGTTTCCTGACGATAGGTTGAATTCTCCAGGTAAACGGAAATTGCTTCTGCCATTCTTATCTGTCGCACGTAACTGGTACAGCACTAGAGCATCGGTGAACTCTCTTACATTAATAATTTCTGCGTTAGTTATTTTCTTGTCGAAGAGAAGTGATGGCGACCTTTTGCATAGTCTTTAAATCGTGAATTATCTTCCTTTGTACAAAAATTCGAGCGTGACTCCTGGGCTTTTGGCACAGGCTAGCGAGGCTTCAACGTAGCGATTCCCTTAGCAGAGGCACGGTAATTAACACTGACTTTGGTTACGCCATGTGCACCTAATGTGGTTACGCCATGTGCACCTAATGTGCACCTTACGCTGAACTATCTAAAATTGAAACGTTTAACCACTGCCACCATGTTAATCATGCATGCTTTTGCGTACAATTCAGTAATTTACTCTCAACAACTGTTCAAGAACTTTTATTGACTGTCCATGTTGTCAATACAGGGGGAGAGTACTCTCACAAAAACAAACAAATAATTATGTCATAGTTGCAGTCTTTGAACTGTAATATCGATAAACTAATTTACGATATGTGATTCATCAACAGAAGTAATTATTTTGGGATGACTAATTTGAGTGACAACGTTTCAGTTATTCTGTTGTAGATCTCGGTCTAGATCAACCGAATGATGTACGAAAGCCAATCAACACCGATACAATCAGTTCCACTCTAAGGGCGAGACTGGAGAAGAAATTATGGCCTAATTAATAACTAGAGAAATGGGGATTTCATAAAATACAATGAAAAGCTGACCCAGGAAGAGTCCAAGGATGGAAACTTGGTTGATGCCTTATTTGAATCATCAAGATCTAGTCTAGTTAAGGGTGCTAGAATAGGCCCCAAATAGTACCCCAAATATAATCCACCATTAGGCGGTTTGTTAACCCCAAGAGCCACGTGACTGTTTCCGGGTAGAAATAGGTCAGAACCATTAAAAATGATTATTTATTTTTATTATAATTATTAATTATAAACGTTCTTATTTCTTCTTTTTCCTCCTATAAATCAATTATCACCTTTCTTTGCCTAACACCTAGTGGCTTTTGTCGAGATAATTATATTTTTATCCTTTTAGGATGATCGGCACTGTCCATGTCCATAAAATGGTAAAATAGTAGATATTCACTTGTAATATAGATAATTTTTTAAGTTATAACGAGAAAGAAACGATAGTTTTGTTTCAAAGCGTTTTTATTCAGTATTTTTAAAATGAACATGTAAAAATAATAATAAAAAAAAACAAAATGCATAACTCTCCTTTCACAGTGAAAAAAAAATGTTGGAACGAAGAAATATCTCGTCGCATTGGAAAAAAATTGACATATCTTTCCATCCGCATTCAATATTGTCAGCCTCTTGAGAAAAAAAAAGAAAAATCTCAGTCTAATTTCTTCTATCCTACTAGATATGACTAGACCATAGATTTTTATTTTAGATTTAGACTATAGGTATACCTAAGTTAGAATCTAGATGTCTAGATCTAGAAACCTAACTATGAGGGCAGAATAGCCCCACTTTGGCGAGGATCAAAATGGTGAGAAACCAAGTCCATTTACACTCACTTCGTTTCATGTTTGGGAAAATTATGGAATGATAATTTTCTGTCCACGCAACTCTGCTTTTGGCGTGCCCTTGCACAGTTTATTTCTCTGTCTGCAATGATAGACGGTAAGCCTTGCTATTGTTTATATTGTCCAGCTCTCTCCAACAAAGGCTGCATTTAACTCTCAACTCGTTCTTAAACTTTATGAATTCATGAATTCCGAGATGAAACTCTTGCCTTCCATACTGTTTGGTAAGACGGAAAAAAGTCAAAATTAACAATTCTCGACGAAATTCCTACTCAGAAGGCGTCAAGGGAAAAACAGGACATGTCACAATTTTTTTCGGCCTCATTTTGGCACCTTTGAGTTGACTTACTGACTTATACCAAAGAGGCTGGAGAGCAAGATAGCCAAGACACGCTGGCTACGCGTATACGCATGGCTGCATAGCAACAGAAATAGAGCCGGTATAATTTTATTCAAAAGCAAGTACAAACACACATACTACACAGCCTACACTAAACTACCAGGCGTATGCTTTATTTACAGGCTCTATTCGCATACGCTTTTGTTAGCACTGTTGTCACAGAGAGTTAGGCTCAGTTCTCTCTCTTGCTCACTATTCAATTCTCTTTGCTTCTATACCAGCCGCTCGTTTGTAGGGTCGTCTGATCGCGCACAGCTTCGGCTGATTTCTTATTATCTCCGCGATGAAGGTTCTCCATTCGTCTCGGTTTTCTGCAATGTCTCGAATTAAATCCAAGTCTTTTTCTCGCCCGGAACGTGTTTGATGTCGTTATTTGAAGTAATTGGAAATGTTGTTATTAGTCTACCCCTTGGTCTTTTATTGTTTTCTACAAAATAGAACTGCATTGCTTCGTTTGCTGGAATACACGGATTTCGTCTTAATATGTGTTTAGTCTCCATCTAGACTCAAGTATTTTGGAGGGATAGAGAAACTTCTCCACAATAATTTTTGAAAAGTGAATGGTTTGATATTTTTCTCTGGTATTGGATTTTAAGGATATTTTGAGTTGTGTTCTATGGAATGCGCCGAGTCTGTCTTTGTCTGTTTTTGTCAAATCCCATGCGCCACAGTTGTGTAATACTAATAGTATCGATTTAATTAAAGCATTGTAAATTAAGAGTCTAGTTTTCTGTTTTGTTTTGTTTGCTCTGTTCCAAATATTTGTTAGTTTGTGAAGCGCAATGTTCGAAAGTTGTTTTCGGCGCTCGATATCCTCTTTGCTTTTTTTATTTTTTTTTAGTGATTTTCCATTCTTCGGTGTTTTTTCTCACGCATGTATGCTCTATTGTGTCGACGTTCACTTTGGGTTATGCGTTTTTAGCTTTTTTTTCAATACCTTTGAGTAGATATTAGAATCAATGTATAGGTTCCCACCTTGATTTCTATAGAATAGAGAGGAAAAATTATTTTATTCATGTTTAAATTGATGGAAAAGAGATTGATTCATGCATAACATCATTGTATTGATTTTAATGACATAACCCGTAAATAGTCTAACATGTCATGTTTTTCCCTTGACGCCTTCTATGACATGAACAATGTTAAGCGCCCTCAACATTGAACTCATACTTTTCTAATAGCTCGCTTTGCCTAACACCTAGTGCCTTTTGTCGAGATAATTATATTTTTATCCTTCTTAGGATGATCGGCACGGTCCATGTCCATACAATGGTAAAATAGTAGATATTCAACGCTGCCAGTCATCGCACTACTTATGTATAGGTTTATCCTGTGTACCCATCCACGCAAGGACAGTGTCAAAGAATGATAAAAAGTAGCCTACAATTCAATAATAGAAGCCTGCTGATTCAATGCTAGAACAAATCATAGCATCTTTTCCGCTCGATTTCCATCTTATTGAATGTGGATTCACACGTTTCTGAAATGTCATACCAAATCAGTATATAAAATGGAACCTAATTTTTAAAGCGTTCGAACGAGTAGATTATCACCCGAAACTGCATCCCGTCCCGATGTTTCAGTGAATTTTCACCCGAAAACTGCAACACGTAAGATTTCAAATTTTTTTAGAGACTTTGAACATGCATTGCAAAATAGAATAGATAATCGTTTCGCACTTCAATTTTTCAAACAAAATGACAATTCCTTTCATCGATGAATCGGGCTCGTCTTTTCTTCTGAAATCCACAGGCATAAAGAAAATACCAACCAACTGACATAAATACTTGTAAGCATATTGTTTTGAGCATAAACCCAGATAAGTGGAAATTGTGTAATATTCCTTACTCTAAATATAGATTTCAATATAGCAGACGCAAAAGGTTTCAGTATTCTCATGACACAAGCAATCCGCACTAACATGTAGAGTGGAAGTACAAGAGCCTACCTATTCAGACACTACTAATCAGATAACAAGACTATTTTTGATAATTATACCACCGTTTCATGTTAGAAATTAACTGTTATCGGCGCTACCAACCTCAGGGTTTCAAGATTAAAAAACAGCAGCTTTATCATCAGGCACACTTTTAAAGCAATATTTTTCTGCAGCATTGCAATAATTATGCAACAGTGGAAAGAAGAGGTCAAGAGAGGAAGCACTAAAAATAGAGGTTTACGGAATAACTTTGCCAGAAAAAGACACAAAGCGAGAGAAAGAAAGAGAGAAAAAAAGATAAAGATAATGAAAGAGAGAGAAAGAGAAAAAATGAGAGAGAAAGTAAGAGAGAGAAACTAAGAAAGAGAGAGATAATGAGAGATTGAAAGAGAGAGATAGATAGACAGATAGATAGTTAGAGAAAGAGAGAGGGAGAGAGAGAGAGAGAGAGAGAGAGAGAGAGAGAGAGAGAGAGCCGACAAAGAGAAAAACTAGAGTAAGAAGAAGAACATAACACGTTTTAATTTAGAAATAAGTCAACAAATATTACGTCAAGATTATTATTACTTTAAAAGATATGTTGAAACTCTTTGAAAGACTTTTCTACCAAACAATCCGTTAAAAACTCATCCTTTAAAAGATTAAAACTCAAGATGTATAATTTAATATTTCTGTTCACCAATTAGGCATAATATGGTTCATAGAACTGTGTCACTAAACAATTTGAAGAGGCTTTTTCAATTATCTGCTTTCAAGTGCTTTGCGCGCCCTGCCGATCAGGCCTTTCGATAAACTGCTAACAATACTTCTATAGCTTACTTGGCTGCTACTATTACTCATACTGCTGCTCCTAATCCTAGGCCCACAACTCCTCCTCTTCCTACTACTACTACAACTACTACTACCATTACAACTACCACTACAACTACTACTTCTACTGCTCTTGTTACTACTGCTACTACTACTACTGTTACTACTGCTACTATTATTACTGTTACTACTGCTACTCGTACTACTACTACTTTTACTACTACTACTACTACTACTACTACTACTACTACTACTACTATTACTGCTTGAAAAAGAAGCTGCGGCATCCACAATCTGGCCTTTAAACCATGTTGCCACTGCGCTTCTTAATTAAAAAGAAGTTTCATGGTGAAAGGCCTTTGCCAACTTGCAAACTTCAGCGAGAAAAAAAGCAGATAACGACTGAATCAGGGAGCACATCAACTGATTAAAACAACACAAAGAAAGATAGATGATTATCAAAGGAATGCCTCATAAGTCACAATTTTCAAAATTAATGAGATATTTCTTTAAATGAACATTTCAATTTCAAATTTCAGATGAAAAAAACGGCAGAAGAACATGACATGTTATCAAATTGAGTGCTTCAGGTTAATAAAAGGGGAAAGCACCCGTTCGTTGATCGCGTCTGAAAATGAAATCTCATTATTTTCTCCTATTGTAACATTTATTACATATGAGGATTTCTTAAAAGAGACATTGAGACAGAAAGATAGATAGATAAATAGATAGGTATATATAAAGAGAGAGATAGATAAATAGATAGATTGATAGAGAGAGAGTTAGAGTGAGTAAGAAAGAGAGAGAGAGAGAGAGAGAGATAGATAGATAGATAGAGAGAGAGAGAGAGAGAGAGAGAGAGAGAGAGATGAACAGACAGACAGAGGGAGAGAGAGAGGTGGGGGTGGTTGGGTATTTTAAGCAAGTAACAGATACATTACCTTCTATTGCTGCAAATTACAAGAAAGAGAATTGAAAAGCTGCTACGGAGAGTAACTGGAACGGCCTTCCACTTTTATCATCGTCCTCAAATTTATCATTTTATAGATAAAAATGAAATACAAAATGAAATCTTAGGGTCTCTGTTATGTGAAGCTACCATCTCTGTTAACGCCGGCGCAAAAATTATGAATACGTTTTTAAAACACGTAGGCAGAAAAGTCAACTGGTTTACCTTTGCACCAACTACGCACATCAGCCTCAGATTCATTGTCATCGGTGTAATGATTTCTTTCAAATGTTCTTTCATCTCGAGAAAAAGAAAGAAAAATTCTGGTGGAGCCAGGGTTAGACTGTAGGGGATTTAGGTAGGATCTCCTAGAATCTGTGTCGGCCAGGGGCATCTTGAGAGTTTCTACTGGTGTGAGGGTTATAACAATGCACATGTTTTCAAGAAGTTCAAATTTAATGATTTCGGGAACGCCTCGCTGTTTAATCTGACGGTTTTCGCGGATGGTTTCGTCCACTTTCATCAGTCCTGATTCTGAGCAGTTGTCATTGTGATTGGTTGACCACAGCGAGATTGGTCTTGAAATTTTGTTTCAGTGGTGTCGACAGTGCTCCTTCTTTTGGTCAACCTCGAGCTCACATCTACACAAGCATCATTGTAGACACTCTTCAGGGGTCGTTGAATATCAAGGTCTCATCTGCATTTAATTCAAGTTACTCAGCAACCGCAGATTGCTTCAAATAATTTCTATTTATGTTGCCTTAGGACACCGACATTCGAACACGACTCTATGTGACCTTTTGTGCAATATGGCACAGGCGTGACTTCATAGCGGCACATGGCTCGTCACAGCTACTGTAAGTTTAAAAACCGTGGAGATGTGTTGTCAAATTCGATGACGCTTTTTCAATTAATGAAGAAAAATTGCACAAGGAACAGGACCTTTCAGTCCTACATCATACCTAATTTTTACAGTTTAAGAAACTGAGAAACCCCACCATTATCTCTTTATATATTGTACTTGGTATTCTCGAAATAGATAATGATTGATTTAAAAAATGAGGTGTACGTTCCGTTAAAAAAAAGTCTATTCGTATTTTTATAGGCCACCAGACTCATACATGTTGTCAGAATCATACTGTATGCAGTATCTGTCAAGATCCAAGTATTACAAATAAATATGTCAATGTAAAGGCACGAATACAACTATCTTTATTACGCCTAAGATGAACATGTCAACAATGGCGCTGCAACACCCACCCTCCAAGAAACAAAGAAAAACCTTATCCTTGAAGGAAACGAAGAAAAACTATGGGAAAACAATAAAACAATTTTAGCAAGGCTGTCAACACAGAAAGAAACTCTTGTAATTTCTAGGAGACTGTTGAATAGGAAAAAAAACCAGGGTTTTCAGTCACGTATCTTTTTTCTTTAGACATTTTTCAATTGATAACTTTTTTCAAGCCATCTTATGGTTTTTCAAACTCATTTTAGGCCAATAGAATATAAAGGTAATAAATGCAGGTTGTGAAGAGATTGAAAAACAAAAACAATAAAAACCTTCTTCTCGGCCTGTTGACCAGAGTAAGTTGTCTCACCACTGAAAAAAGATTATTATTCATCGCATAAGAGCAGAATCCAGAAATTATAATATAAAAAAAGATTCTGATTGGTGGTTGCTTACAGTCGCAATCACAATAGAAACTTTACAGCCCACCCCCTAGACTTTTCAATTATTAGATGTAGATCAATAAGACATTATTTGACTATTGCAGCCGCATGAAGAACATCTCCATCCAAGTTCCGCTCTCCCATGTCAGATGAAAAAGGCAGATAATGCAGTGTCGGTATGCACTGTTGGTGCGCACACGAAGATCATGCGTAAAGTGCCCAAGATCATGCGTAAAGTGCCCTTAGAAATGGCGTGAAACGCGCCGGCCCCGGTAGATAGAAACTAGAATGGTGTAGCCTAGGTCTATCAGATGATTGGTTTATTGATGGTGTTGGACTCGACTCCTGGCACGCAGCTCACGCAGTCAGATGCATATCTGGGCCTCTCCCCTGGGTGGCTGTGTATACATGCGCTGATGCTTAAAGCTTCACTACATAGAGCAAAAGAAACCGTGGTGTTTGTATGAATGTTCCCCGTGTTTTGTCACTCCACCTGACCTCACATTTATACAAGGAGTCATGTGTAGGCTACTCTAGATCTAGATCTATGCCTATCCAGAGTAAGCTTGTAATGGCAGAGAAGGAAGGAGAACTAAGAAACTGAAAAAGACAAAAAGAAGAGGCGAGGGAGCCTATAGGTGGTCTAATTCAGTGAACAATATGGAGAGGAAAAGTAAAAGAAAAGAGAGAGAGAGGCAGACAGACAGAGACAGTTAGACAGAGACAGACACCTAGACAAACAGAGAGAGAGAGAGAGAGAGAGAGAGAGAGAGAGAAGGGCGAAGAAACACAGAGAGAGAGAGAGACGGCAGAGATATATATGTAAGCATAAATATCTTATTTTCTCCAGGAAAATTGCACATAAACAGTCGCTCATTTTCTTTGTAAATTTTGTTCAAGATTTCCTACATTTAATTTAATTATGCATAAACTATAAACAAAAGCTGAAACTATCTTTGAGAGCATAGCCAAACAACCGTACTTACTACTTTGGATAAATGCTCGCAGAATTCCTGAATGTAAAGTTTAACTA
>BMAT01010959.1:12455-25288 GCA_019649035.1 Elysia marginata
TTAAATGCTAAAGTAGTAAAGTGTTATGTCCTTAAAAATAGAAATATTCTAATCTTTGCTATCATCATCAATATCTTGACAGTATGATGCGGTGCACAATTTAAATTTGTTTGGTAATAACCCGCCCAAGAAACGATTCTCCTTTGTGTAGTCAGAAGATACATTGGTTGGTAATATCTTGTAAGTGAAACGATAATCCTTTGTGTCGTCAGAAGGTACATTGGTTGGTAATGACTACTTGAAAAACGATGCGTTTTTATGTGGTTATAAAGTACATTGGTTCGTAATGACTCATCAACCAACCGATTTTCCTTAGTGTGGTCAGAAGTCATAATGGTTGGTAATGGCTACTTGAAAAGGATGCACCTTTGTGTGTTTAGAAGGTATAGTGGTTGGTAATGACCAGCTTATGAAACGATGCTCATTTGTGCAGTCAGAAGGTATAGAAGTTGGTAATGGCTACTTTTGAAACGATGCTCCTTTTTGTGTTCCGAAGGTATAGTGGTTGGTAATAGCTACTTGAGAAATAATGCTCCTTTGTGTGTTCAGACGATATAATGGTTGGTAATGGCTACTTGAGAAATGATGCTCCTGTCTTTGTTCAGAAGGTATAGTGGTAGGTAATGACCTACTTGAGAAATGATGCTCCTTTGTGTTTTCAGAGGGTATAGTGGTTGGTAATGACCAACTTGAGCAATGATGCTCCTTTGTGTGTTAAGAAGGTATAGTGGTTGGTAATGACCCACTTTCCAACCACTATACCTTCTGAACACACAAGGAAGCTCCGTTACTAAAGTAGGTCATAAACCAACTACTTTATCTTCTGAACACACAAAGGAGCATTATTTCTGTGAAGGGTCATTACCATCTACTCTACCTTCTAAACACACAAAGGAGCATCCTTTCTCAACTGGGTCATAACCAACCACTATACCTTCGGAATACACAAAGGAGCATCATTTTTCAAGTGGGTCATAACAACCACTATAACTTCTGAACACACAAAGAAGCATCATTTCTGTGGAGGGTAATTACCAACCACTATACCTTCTGTACACAAAAAGGAGACTCATTTCTGTAGAGGGTCATTACCAACCACTATACCTTCTGAATACTAAAAGGAGCATTATTTCTGTGGAGGTTCAATGCCAACCACTATACCTTCTGAACACACAAAGGAGCATCGTTTCTCTGCAGGGTTTTTATTAACCACTATACCTTCTGAACACACAAAGGAGCACCATTGCTCAAGTTGGTCACTACCAAACCACTATACCTTTTGAAAACTCAAAGCAGCATCATTTCTGAAGTGCATCATTACCAACCACTATACCTTCTGACACAATGGAGCATCATTTTTCATGTAGGTTATTACCAACCACTATACCTTCTGAACACTCAAAGGAGCATCGTTTCTGTGAAGGGTTATTAACAACCACTTTACCTTCTGAACACACATAGGAGTATCATTTCTATGGAGGTTCAATACCAACCACTATACCTTCTGAACACAAAAAGGAGCATCGTTTCCCAAATGGTTTTTTACTAACCACCATACATTCTGAACACACAAAGGAGCATTGTTTCCCTGGAGGGTCTTTACCAACCACTATACCTTCTCAACACACAAAGGAGCATCGTTCCCAAGTGGGTCATTGCCAACCATCATACCTTCTAACCACATTAAAAAGACTCATTTCTGTAGAGGGTCATTTCAAACCACTATACCTTCTGAACACTCAAAGGAGCGTCATTTCTGTGGAGGGTCATTACCAACCACTATACCTTCTGAACACACAAATGAGCATCGTTTCTGTGGAGGGTTTTTATTAACTTCTATACCTTCTGAACACACAAAGGAGCTTCATTGCTCAAGTTGGTCATTACCAAACCACTCTACCTTTTGAACACTCAAAGGAGCATCATTTCTGAAGTGCATCGTTACCAACCACTATCCCTTCTGAAAACACAAAGGAGCATCATTTCTCAAGTATGTCATTACCAACCACTATACCTTCTGAACACTCAAAGGAGCATTGTTTCTGTGAAGGGTTATTAACAACCACTTCACCTTCTGAACACACATAGGAGTATCATTTCTGTGGAGGTTCAATACAAACCACTATACCTTCTGAACACAAAAAGGAGCATCGTTTCCCAAATGGTTTATTACTAACCACTATACGTTCTGAACATACAAAGGAGCATTGTTTCCCTGGAGGGTCTTTACCAACCACTATACCTTCTCAACACACAAAGGAGCATCGTTCCCAAGTGGGTCATTGCCAAACATCATACCTTCTAACCACACAAAGGAGACTCACAAGGCCAGTTTCGGGCCTGCTTCCGGCGTAAACAGAACTGATTGCAGGCACTCTCAGTCGACCATTCATTTCTAGACAATCTAGCTCTAGATCTACACTAGATCTAGATATTATTAGATCTAAATATTGGGAATGCAAATTCGCTTTAGATCTACACGAACGACTGACATCAAGATCTACATCTTCAGGCAGTAATTTAGAGGAGTTTAGTGGTCTGGCCCCGAGATGCTCTTCGGACTTGGAAGGCAAACCGTGTGTGCTATCACCTTTTTTCTTATTCCGCTGAACCACCCAAGCCTCAAATCTAGTCCCACCCTAGGTGAGAACACTCCTGTAATCTAAATTACTGTGGTGACAACAAACCCGGAGACCTTAGAAGAAGGAGACCTTAAAGCAACAGATTGACTAGATCTAGATCTAGACCATGGCTGGCATCCCACAAATCCCTTTACCCTACCTAGATTGGGACAACCCCAACAAACAAAAGGCGTTTGATGAGTGGAAGGATTTCATGTCCAGCTATTTAACAATCAACAAAATAGTGAAGGCAGAGATGTGGAATTACATACTTCTTAGCACAGGACCTAAGGGTCGTGACCTTTTACTAGCCTCTGGCATATCCAAGGAAGGAAAGAAGGATCCCGAAAATGTATGGGCTGTTTTTAAGAACCATCTCATCGAGAAACCTAACAAGTGGGTCCAACGTATCGAACTCCAAAGTTATATCCAAAAAGAAAACGAGACTATAGAAGAGTTTGTTCTCAGACTCAAAACTAAAGCCGACAAATGCAACTTCTCGACAACAGTTGTAAAGGAAGAAAGAATCACGTAACAGATAATAAAAGGATGCAGATACCAAGAAGAGAAGAAAAAACTCTTGGGTAAAACTGATCTCACCATGGCTCAAGCTATAGAAATAGTAAAAAAACTATGAAGCCACAGTGAAAAGTCTATCAGAATACAAAAGTGCATCTCGCTATGACTCAAAGCCAGAACAAAGCCAAATGGACTATGTGAAACATAGATCTAAAGATAGCAAAAAACAGTGCACAAAGTGTGGTTCTTCTCACAGCTATGGCCAATGTCCTGCGTTTGGCACCAACTGCGCAAGATGCAAGAAACCAAATCATTGGGCAAAAATGTGCCGAGCTGGAGCCAGTGCTGCTGAGGGCGATAGAAATCACCACAATAAAGAAAACCCCAAGAAGAGCTCAGCTAAACCCCCAAACAAATGGTACAAGAAGGGGAAGGTACATGACCTACAAGAAATGGACTCCGCAACAGATGATGATGAGTTCTACGTCAACACAGTGGATTCAACAGTAGACGAAAGAGAAAAAAATTTTTACAAGAATCCCGGTCAAAGTCCCAGAGATAGGTACGGCAGTTATGAAAATTAAATGCAAATTAGACACAGGAGCAAACGCCAACATCCTGACGTTGCGATCCTTCAAACAAATATACAGCAACAAAGTCACTAATAACAACACAATTGTCAATGCCAGTTTTGTCCGGCAAAGCAACACAAAGCTCATCGGTTACAGCGGTGAACCCATCAGACACAGTGGTTCTGTTGTGTTTGAGTGCGGGAAAGCAAAACTCCCACTAAAGTTCTTCCTCGTGGACACAGATCGACCTAACATCCTAGGCCTACAAGGTTGTCGAGCCCTAGACCTAATAAAAATAAATTGCCAGATACAGCATACGAAGCCCATCAAAGATGTCCAAGACCTCCAATCGATATACCCTACACAGTTCGACCAAATAGGCAACTTTGAAGGTACATTTCACATTAAAATAGATAAAGATGCATCACCAGTTGTGCATCCACCAAGAAAATACCCTGTCAATATTGTGAAGGAGCTGGAAGGTGATCTAAAGAGAATGGAGCAACTGGGAGTAATCCGCAAAGAAAATGAACCAACAGACTGGGTCAACTCGCTGGCGTTCAGCATGAAAGCGAATGGTAAACTTAGAATTTGCTTGGATTCAAAAGACCTCAACAAAGTGATAAAAAGAACGCATCATAAAATCCCTACCCTGGAAGAGATCTCCCATGAATTCAGCGGTGCAAGATACTTCTCCAAGCTAGATGCGCAGCATGGCTACTGGGCCATTCACCTCGATGAAAGCTCCAGTAAGCTGACAACATTTAATTCACCATTTGGCACATACAGGCTCTTGAGATTGCCGTTTGGGTTAAATGTATCACAGGATATATTCCAAATGAAGATGGACCAGATCCTGGAGAGGTGTCCTGGCACACTTGGGATTTCTGATGACGTCTGTGTCTTTGGTAGAACAGAAGAAGAGCATGACAAAAATCTGCTTAACCTGATGGAAGTGAGTCGCGCAAAAGGACTTGTCTTCAACAGCACTAAAAGTGCAATCAAGCAACCCCAGATATCTTTTTGTGGTCTTATATGGGATGAAGAAGGCGTCCACCCAGATCCAGCAAAATGTGACTACATAAAGGAAAAGCCAGCTCCTACGACGGTGAAAGAACTTCAACAGTTTATGGGAATGATCCAATACATGAGCCCATTTATCCCCAAACTGAGCTCCCACACAGATCCATTAAGAAAGCTCTTACACAAAGATGCAGCGTGGCAATGGACAGAAACTCACCAGAAATCTTTTGAAAAAATCAAAAGCCTCATCCAGAAAGAGATGACATTGAGTTACTATGACCCAAATAAAACAACCGTCCTGGAAGTCGATAATTCACTGACTGGAATAGGAGCCGCCCTGCTGCAAGATGGGAAACCAATTGCGTTTGCGAGCAAATCTATGACTGATACGGAGTCAAGATACGCTAATATTGAGAGAGAGCTTCTGGCAGTTGTGTTTGCGCTAGAGAGGTTTCACACCTACATCTATGGAAAAGCCGTACTGGTACAGAGCGATCACAAGCCATTGGAAAACATCCAGCATAAAAACCTGAGCAATGCTCCCCCAAGACTACAAAGGATGCTCTTGTGTATCCAACCTTACAACTGCACTATACAATATAAAGCAGGAAAAGAAATGATCTTCGCAGACTACCTATCAAGAGTAAGCCCAACCATAGCAGGTGAAATCCAATTGGACAAGATCGTCCACCAAGTATCAATATCAGATGAAAAGTACAAAGCCTTACAAGATGCCACAGCAAAAGACTCAGAACTGATGTGCCTTAAATCTCATATCATCAAAGGATGGCCTGATAGCGCAAAGGAAGTCCCACAAGCAGTCAGAAAATACTGGTCAATGCGAGATTTTCTATCTATAGAAGACGGGCTTATCATAAAAAACACAGCCATCATAATCCCAAAGGGTATGAAAGATGTCATCCTCGACAGACTACACGATGGTCACCAAGGCATAGAAAAATGTGTACTACGAGCAAGAGAAAATGTCTTCTGGCTGGGAATGACAAAGGACATCACAGAGAAGGTCAAAGAATGTAGCATCTGTGAACGATACAACAGAAAGTCACAACAAAAACAGCCACTCCTACAGCATGGAGTGCTAAGAGGACCCTTTGAAATAGTGGCTGCAGGCATATTTCATCTGGATGGTCAAAATTTTCTACTTATGGCTGACTACTACAGTAAAATGCCATTTGTAAAATCATTAAAAACCATGACAAGCAAGGAAACCATTGACTACTTGGAATCAGTTTTTGCCATCCATGGAATTCCCAAAGTAGTCATCAATGACAATGCAAGGCAGTTTACCAGCTTCGAATTTGAAAACTTTCGAAAACAATGGGAGTTTAAACATGTAACTTCCAGTCCCCACTTTCCACAATCAAACGGATTTATAGAGAGGACTGTACAGACGGTGAAGAACTGCTTGAAGAAAGCCAAAGCAAAGAAGGAAAATCCACAGCTTGCACTGCTGTCGCTTCGTACAACACCTATCGACAACATCCTACCATCGCCTGCGGAACTTCTTTTTAACAGAAAGGTTCAAGGCCAGATTCCACATATCATCAGGCATGACGGCAAGAGTGAGGGTATTACACGACACCTCGAACAAAGACAGGCTGTCCAAAAGGGCTACTTTGATCGACAGGCACATGACCTCCCACCACTTCTCGAAAATCAGCAAGTGTCAGTCCAGGATACCGGCACTGGACTGTGGTCCCCGGCGACTATCGTCAAACACAGTGGTGAGCCAAGGAGCTACATCATCGAGACTCCCGACGGCACAACACTTTGAAGAAACCGCCTACACCTCAAGGATAGCACCAGAGCACGACCTGCTGATCATCCACCACAACCTGACGCTGGAGATAATGCAACTACAGAGGGGGAAAGTGTGCGTCAACATCCAAGCTGTGCCCCTGACGACCCGGCAACTAGGTCCCCAGGTCTACCTCCTGGTTCCTCCAATCCGCCAGGCAAAATGACCGATTGCGCCAGCAAACCAACAACAGGACTCCTCACCCGTAGTGGTCGCACAGTCAAGCCCCCAAGACGTTTTACTTATGAATGACTCTAGTGTATATGTGTTAAATGACTGTAGAGCTAATTGTCCTACAAAATGCACTCGACTTCATCAGACATCAAAAGAATAGTTGTGTGTAGTTCACTAGTTGGGATTCAGGAACAGCAAGACAATCCTAATTTAGTATATCTTGTATCGTAAACCCTAGAAATGTGGTTTGATACATGTGTAGATTCTGTTTACTTTGGTTTCAACAATATGATATCCATTGTTCAGTTTTAGTCTTTTCTATACCTTTTAAACATATCCACTCCAATTCAGAAGTAAACTTAACTTGTGTTTTGTGACTACATGTATTAAATTTAATCTACTGGTTTATTATATTAAACAGTTAGACCTACTAACTATAAAATAAATCTTAGAATACTGGCAACTAACAATACATGTATTAGCAAGCAAATTTTGCAGCATATAAATTTCTTGCAATGTTTTGTTCATGTGTAAATTTAAATACTTTTAAAACCAAATTTATAGCATGTGAAAGAGATTTTAAATGATATTACTATTGCTATTAAAATGATAATTAATATCATACTTCTCCAAGAAGGGGATGTGATGAGATTGCCTAAAATCCTATTTGGCATGTTATATAATATTACGTATGTTTGTATTGTGTGAAAACCTGGCAAACCTGTCGTTTCCGTCTCGCCAGCTAGAGCTGAGACAAGTGTGTACAAATGAGAGAATAAAAGATAGATCCCAACCATCGGTATTCTTACTAAGTTGTGTGAACTAGTTAGATCTATTTATGTAGTTACAATAACTTATACAAGACATATCATTACAAAAGTTACAATTTGGATCATTTTGAAATCACGGCACAGGCAGAGTCAGATGCGGAGGAGATTATAGCTCTGCATCTATACAAAAAACAAAGTAGAAAGAGAAAGAGGAGTGTGTCAGTGCATGAAATTTTGCAGAGAAAAAGTTATTATGGAGAGTACCACCACCATGTCCAAGAACTGCATTTTCATCCTGCAAAATTCAAGTTGTATTTTCGAATGACCGAGGGGCAATTTGACTAAATTTTGGAATGAATACAAGACCATATTGGCAAACAAAATACTGATTTGAAGAATGACTGGCCATTTACTTGATGTCAGTAAAGTGTTAGTCTTTTCTCTTGAAATAAATTTAGTTCGGATTTGTAATGTTTATATTTGAGTGAGAAATACTGTAGCAGGCACACTTTGACAAGGATTAAAAAGATAATTTTTTAAGACTTTCAAAAAGTAATATAGATGAGGCTGTCCTGGAAGTACGCCGAGTTCATACCATGTCCGTTTCAACCCAATAAAAACAGGTCTAGAGTTAGTAGGCCTACTTTTCCTTAGTAATGAGTTGTATCATGACTCACGTTTCTGTTAAGTTCTTGGTTTTCTAGAATAATAACGTGTTTTCTAGGCCTTCAAATAGTGGACACTTTTATTGATGTACGTAAGCTTCGAAAAAACTATCTTCCCGGCTGAAACTTAAAGCTTTTAGCAATGAACATTGCAGGAGGTCAGATATACTTATACTAAAAAAGTAAGTGTCTGTATTAATTCATAGAAGTGAACCGTCTAGATTTGCTTAGATGTAGCGGACACAACGCTTGTGGTGAGAAAATGCTGGGTAAACAAACACAAACACATAAGTAAGTTTTTATAGTTAATTAATTATGAAAAGCAATTTTTCGAAAGCAGAAAATCTTTTCACACAAAAACAGGACTCTCCTCAGTTTCAAAAGATTAGGTCTCGTAACGAAAATCGGTGGCTTTTGATAGAAGCACCGATTGTAGTGTAGCGACCATTATAGTATCTTCTCTACAGTCTAGTAGTAGTATTTGTGGACAAGATAGCGCTATACTCAAGTCCTAGCACAATAAAGTAGTTAAATGTGGACCAGAGCCCGATAGACACCACCTGAAGATCACAGCCCGGACACAAATCACACTGGCCTAGAGGAGGACTCTACTCACTGGCGACCGGCTCGCCACCATTGTAACGTTTGGCTACACTCAAGAACTCTAGACTATTTGTTGTTCTGTTCGCTTACTAGGTCTACGTTAATAAAGTTGTTAATATAGATCGGAGTTTCTTCATTAAATGCTAAAGTAGTAAAGTGTTATGTCCTTAAAATAGAAATATTCTAATCTTTGCTGTCATCATCAATTTCTTGACAGTATGATGCGGTGCACAATTTGGTTTTGATTGGTAATATCCCGCCCAAGAAACGATTCTCCTTTGTGTAGCCAGGAAATACATTGGTTGGTAATATCTTGTAAGTGAAACGACAATCCTTTGTGTCGTCAGAAGGTACATTGGTTGGTAATGACTTCATGAAAAACGATGCTCCTTTATGTGGTCATAAAGTACATTGGTTCGTAATGACTCATCAAAGAACCGATGTGCCTTAGTGTGGTCATAAGTCGTAATGGTTGGTAATGGCTACTTGAAAAACGATGCTCCTTTGTGTGTTAAGAAGGTATAGTGGTTGGTAATGACCAGCTTATGAAACGGTGCTCTTTTAAGCGGTCAGAAGGTATAGTAGTTGGTTATGGCTACTTTTGAAACGGTGCTCCTTTTTGTTTTCAGAAGGTAAAGTGGTTGGTAAAGGCTACTTGAGAAATTATGTTCCTTTCTGTATTCAGAAAGTATTGTAGTATGAAGTAATGGCTACTTTTGAAACGATGCTCCTTTTTGTGTTCAGATGGTATAGTGTTTGGTAATGATCTTCTACAGAAACGATGCTCCTTTCTGTGTTCAAAAGGTATAGTGGTTGGTAATGGCTACTTGAGAAATAATGCTCCTTTGTGTGTTCAGAAGATATAGTGGTTTGTAATGGCTGCTTGACATATGATGCTCCTTTCTGTGTTCAGAAGGCACAGTGGTTGGTAATGGCTACTTGAGAAATTATGCTCCTTTTTGTTTTCAGAATGTATAGTGGTTGGTAATGGCTACTTAAGTAATCTTGCTCCTTTGTGTGTTTAGAAGGTATAGTGGTTGGTAATGATCCTCTACAGAAACGATGCTCCTTTCTGTTTTCAGAAGGTACAGTGGTTAGTAATGGCTACTTGAGAANNCCTTTTTGTGTTCAGAAGGTATAGTGTTGGTAATGGCTACTGGAGAAATGATGCTCCTTTCTGTGTTCAGAAGGTATAGAAGTTGGTAATGGCTCCTTATAAAACGATGCTCCTTTTTATGTTCAGAAGGTATAGTGGTTGGTAATGATCTTCTACAGAAACGATGCTCCTTTTTGTGTTCAGAAGGTATACTGGTTGGTGATGGCTACTTGAAATAATGATGCTCCTTTGTGTGTTCAGAAGGCATAGTAGTTGGTAATGGCTACTTGAAAAACGATGCTCCTTTTTGTGTTCAGAAGGTGTAGTGGTTGGTAATGGCTACTTGAGAAACGATGCTCCTTTGTGTGTTCAGAAGGTGTAGTGGTTGGTTATGGCTCTTTGAGAAATGATGCTTCTTTTGTATGTGAGAAGGTATAGTGGTTGGTAATGGCTACTTGAGATTTGATGCTCTTTTTGTGTTCAGAAGATATAGTAGCTTTTCTCAGTGCTTATAGTTATTTGAAATTGGGGGATCTTATATTTTTTGTATAGCTCTCAATTATAGAAACTTTCACTACCTTCATATATCTTCCCTTCTTGAAGATTTTTTTTCAATCTTAATCGTCTATTCCTGAAATTTTCTTTTTGTTTCTGCATTTCTTTTGGTCCTCTTTTCCTGTTCTAGTATTTTTAGAACATGCTCGCTACTTTTTCTTCTAGCCTTAGCTGTTCTTTTTTTCTCACTGTTTGTTTCATTCCTGGTTTTTTTATTATTTATAGTCTTGTTTTTTTTGTCTCCTTGTTGTTTTCTCTTCTCCTCCATTCTTATTGTTTTTTTAATTTATTTTTTATTCTTTGGGGAGGGGCTTTTTTGTTATGGCCATTGTTCCTTTGCTTTTTTGTTTGTTATTTGATTAAGCTTTTTAATTTTTGATGTTTTTTTTCATTGAGTAGCGGAAATTTATTGTTTAGTTGTACTTGCGATTCGCTTGTTGGAATTCGAAATGTTCTGCTTTATGTTGATAATACTGATATCGATTTTCAAGTCTTTCTTTGTGTGTGTGTGTGTGGTTTTTTTGGCTATTTTACCTCTTATTATTCTGTGGACGCCTACGATTTCCATACGGGTGAGGTGTGTCTTGGAACATGATTTTGTCAGTAATTATTAAACTGTCAATGTGGTTTTTTATCAGGTGATTCCCATATCCTCGAATCAAAAGGTTGGTTTTTAATGTGTTCGTAATCACAGGCCTTTTTTTGCTTTCCTTAGTAAAGATTAAAAGCAGTTCTCTTTTCATTCCACTTCCTTCCATGACTGCCTCGTTTTTCTTTCCAATTTTTTGCGCGGAAATCTCCCGTACCAATGTCATAACAATTAGTAAGCATTGAAAAAGAAAGACAAAATCGATAATGGAAATGTACAGTCCCGACTCATTAAACACAATCTTGAATTATCAAGGTTGAAATAATTCGGATTCGTCTGTATTTCTATCTTATAACTGAGTAAGTATTTATTGACCTCGATGCATCTAGCTTTATTTTACCCCCTACATATGTATGTGGGACAGTAACAAAACAGACGTTTTGCAAAAAGGACGACTTATAGTGCAGCAATTATTAGTCTGCCATCAGATGACATTAATTTCGAAAGAGTACATTCATTTCTACTATAACTAGCAAAGAGTAGTTGATAATTATATTGATATTTAAAACTAACCAGCTATGTGGCCTTGCGGTAAGACACTCGCTCAGAGAGATCCCGAGGTTCGTGGTTCGATCCCCGGCCGAGTCAAGACAAGGACTTTAAAATTGGTAATAGCAGCTGATCCACCTAGTGTCTGGCATTAATGATTTAGTGCTAAGTCTGGTCGACCCGGTGTCAGGATAATGTAACTGGGTGTGGTGTATGCAAGCGCTCCTTACATCAGAGTGTGGCAGTACGCTTTCACTTGTCCCTAGCGCCGTCTCCGATATAACCTTGTAGTTGAAAAGAGACGTTAAAATTCAAGCAACCAAACGATATTTAAAACCAAAGTATTAAAAAATCCTTTTAAGGCTCGAATCATCAATGAAAAGTAAGCCCTCTTTGAAAACCATGTTAGAATCATCCGTGACTAAAAAGATGTGACTTTTGTCATGTCAGAATCACTCTCGACATAAAGATCTTTGTGCTGTAAATGTCAGGTTCTGTAAAAAATAATTTTGGTTCAGAGTCTTGCATGCAGCCTATTACATATTTCAAGCTAGATTGCACTAAATGATACGTCTAAATTATTTCTTTAAGCCCCAAACTCGGCACACAACTCTCTGGATGGGTTTTTACCCTTCTCTCTATCTAATTTAAATTAAGGAATAATACAAAAGGTAACCTGTTAAGATTGAGAGGTATGAGAACTCCTTCATGCCCATCTCTATAAGGTTACTGAGATGCACAAACAGTGTGTGATATATATGATAACCCAATATGAACGATGCGTAATGTCTTCTCCTTGCATCCATTTAGTTATGTGTGATTGAAAGATAGGAAATGTCACCTGCTTGCACATTTCAGTTATGTGTGATTGAAAGACAGAAAATGTCACCTGATGGCATTCGGATTGGATGAAAGGAAATGTAACCTGCTCAGTTATGTGTGATTGAAGAAATGTCACCTGCTTGCATTCATACATGTGTAATGTGAGGTAGGAAATGACACCTGCTTGCATACATTCAGTTATATGTGACTGAAGATAGTGTCATCTGCTTGCATTCGGATTGGATGACAGGAAATGTCACCTGTTTGTATTCGGATTGGATAACAGGAAATGTCACCTGCTTGAGTTCGGATCGCGGACTGCATGGCAGGAAATGTCAACTGCATGTATACATTCAGTTTTATGTGATTGAAAGATAGAAAATATTATCTGCATGCATACATACACTTATGTGTGATGGAAAGATAGGAACAGAGAGACATGATTTTGTTGTCGAA